>JBAJHX010000076.1:4874225-4888883 GCA_037176925.1 Amniataba percoides | reverse complement strand
AAGTTGCATGGCAGTAAGACCTGTCGATCGGTCAAAGATTTGGTCCAGTGACATTTGCATAAAGAATAAACCATTGTTGCCTTTTGAGGGGAAACATTTCATACAGTGAAATGTGCCAGGTTGAAATGTTATGAAATACCATCAGTGTTTGTACTAAGCAGCAAATGGCAGGAGTGAGGGCAATTCAGATTTGAACATTTTACAGAATGTTGTGGAAGGAAGGCCAATGTACAAGGTAATAAATGATCTTGGGTAAATATTAAATGACATTGCAAAAGTTTTATTCTTCCCATTTTGGATAGATTTGTAGCTGTACTTCTCCAGAGATGAGTGTAAAAGCTGTGGTAGACTCTTGCTTTCTGACATGTTTGGATGTTATCAAAACTCGCTATAGTTTAAACCTTCAGGCTAGTGTGGTCTCCCTTTTAAGGTCTCACCCAGCTGCCTTAGCATGAACACAGTAATGTGAAGTAACACAAGTTACTGATTTGAAGTTGTGTATTTCTGAATTGTTAAAGTGTTTCTGATGTAAGGCTGTGGTACACAGGGCTACTTTCTTTTTGGCACATCTGATTAGGAAGTGTCAGCTAACTGGAACATATTTAAATAACTTAAAAAACTGTTAGCTGCCGAATTGCCTGAAAACACCCTTGTCTATGATGACTTGCAGACCCCTGTTTGACCACATATCGAAACACTATCGATGTCATTCCTCTCTAAGATGACTGCCATTAGTCCAGTGTTTGTTTGTTTTTTGGTTTTGTTTTTTTGGGATGGACATCACTGCAGGTCAGGGACCATTCCTGACAGTCAGCAATGAATCTGTTCCATCAGCCACAAGCTGATTCTTTTGTTTTTCTGGAACTCAAATAGAAAGTTCAGTATGTATTAAAATATAGAATATACTATAAATGTACATGCGTTCCTATTTTTGTGAAGAGGAAATATTTCCCATTGCTCTGAGCAGAGTAAATAAAGTTTCCAACTCTTTGAGTGAATGATTCTTGTTAATTAAAAAAAGAACTGTGGAACACCTGCAAAATACCAAAAAAAGGTCATCTTTTCTTCAAGCACCAACTGTTACCGAACAGATCTCATCTGTTTTCCAAGAGAAAATGCAACTCAAACCTGTTGGATTGGTGGTTTGCATATAACCAGTCACTAGATCTTGTTTGCACTCCAACAACCCTCAATACACAATATTGTTTCTTTAAACACAGCAGTCTTAATTAGAACTCCACATCTTAATAGCTCTCCCAGGAAACAAGTAACTTTTCTATGAATGCAAACATGGTCTTTGACAGCTTTTATTCGAAGGTGGAGGAAACATTTCAAATCATTTGAGTGCAAATGAGAAGTAACATTTCATCCATATACATGTATTTACAGATGCACTGGCACTTCGATGCGCTTTAGAGGCAAGGTTAAGAACTCAATTAGTGGAAAGAAAAGGAGAGGGTGGTGAGCACACAGATCAGATAGGGCACACTCTGTTACATATACTCTACATGCTTTAAGTCTGGGAATGTTATGTCTAGAGAATACAAACTCTCGTTTCCTGATGAGGAACTTAAGTCGGCACACAACTGCACCAAACTCTGATGAACCGTTGACTTTGGACTTCTTCAGTTTTCAGATATTATTTAAAACAAAAAAGGAAAAAAAATGAAAGGCTGAGCTAAGTGCATCTGATCTCCCATCAGTGAGCTATCAGTGGACGCTGCGATCTGCAGCATGCAGCCGATACCTCTCAACTGCCTGGAGTGGGTTCTTCTTCTAGTCAGTTCCCAACAGAACTGATGAAAGAAGCAACAAACTATTTCTACAAGGCATCCACTGAGAAGTCTTCACCTGACTTGCTGTTTCTAGCAGTGGAAGCAATGACAGTGGGCAGGGTGAGAAGGCCCACTGAGATGCATCATGGGATTTTCTAATGCACCTCCATAATGCCTGGTCCCTGACCCTGTGCTGCTAACAAGCAGGCTACATTATCCTCTCTCCCCCTACAAACAAACTCTGCTTCAGAATAACAAAACAAAAAATACCCCAATGTGGGAATTATCACTATCACAAGCCTCTTTCACAGTTATCAAAACATTGAACTGTAGATGACAAGGATGGAAAGCGTGGCATTCCATGGTGCAGAGGGAAAGGGTGGGAGGGGAAGGGCTTCTTTTTTTCATAAATTCACTATCTTGTATTTTTTTCCCCCCCAGTGGCATCAAGGACTTGTGATCTTGAGGCAAAACAGATAATAAAAAAAACTAATAATATGCAAGTGTCCAAATTCAGTTCATTTAGAGTCTATTGTAGAAAAAGAGGAAAAACTGATAAATTGAAGATCAGCAAAGCAAGTTCTTGGTTTTCAATTCTTCCCCTCGGCCTTCACCTCCTTTTTCTCATCTTCTTTCTTCTCAGTCTCCTTTTTGTCCTCCTTCTTTTCTTCTGAAGCCTTGTCTTTTACAGAGAGTTCCTCCAGCTTCTCTGCCACTTTGTTTGCACTATCAGTGTTGCCTGTGGCAAAAACAGCAAAATATACAGTCAAATAAAAAGCTATGGTTGTTTGAACAAAATTAGCCACAGGTTTTCAAGCTCATCCCTGGGGGAATACTTATGGATATTCCATCTTTTCATTAAATGACTTCATTTTAATTTGGACCAGATTGTATATTCTATAATGACTACAACTACATAAAGATCCCATATGAATTGTAATGTAGCAGAACAAACTGACACCAGCCTTTTAAAAAGCCGGCCAAGTGTTACATTCTGCATGGTCATGTAGCAGACAGAAAAAGTCCCAGGCTGGAGAGAGCAGCGCAGAACAGAGTGTGTCTGCATATTCATGAAACTTGTCAAAACGTTACCCCTTGTTTGAACTGAATTTAAAACAAGTCTCTAAACACACTCAAACCTGAGTAGAACAGCACGTTGGGGGCTCTGAAAATAACATCAGCATATTACTGTGTCGAATGGATTACAACTTAACCAGTGCACATTTTCAAGAACCTGTGTGAAAAAAACTACAACCACATTTATTGAAAAACATCTTTTATCTCACCTGTATCTCATCAAACATAACTCATTATATATTGGGGGAAAAGTCTCAAGTTTAGGTTTCATGTACCTGTTCCCTCTAGATTTTTGCTGACTTCCTCCTTGCACTCATCAAACTTCACCTTGAACTTCTGAGCGTCTGTAAACAGAAGACAGCGTTAGTGTGCTGTTGTATAGTGCCTGAGGAGGATGCTTAATCACTCTGAAATGACAAATGGGAATAACAGGAAAACCTGTTTCACTTTAGTGTGGTCACTGTACAGTGCACATCAAAATTTGAAGTCATATTGAAATGTATAAATACTTACTTTCTGCATTTAAAAAGCGTATTGCCAGGAGTTCAGGTTTGGGGCATTCGTCAGCATAATCTGCTAGTGTGTTCCACACCCATGCCCTGTCACTGCCGGCGTTGGGCTTCAGCTCCATCGTAGGGATGACTGTTCAGAAGGGAGGAGGACGAGGTTGACACATGAGGGCATTAGATGTGATATTTGCATAAACACTGCAGGAGGCCAAACTACGAAGTGGTTACACATCTAACAGCAGAATTGTTTTTTTAAAAAATGATAACTGGATGAATTAAATACTGCTCCGTTTGGTACCATCTCTGTTCTTACCAAAACCTGCAAAACCTTCCTTCTCCACCACTCTGCAGTTGTTTAGGGGAATACAAATATTGAGTATGCATCATGCATCTAGGTCAATCAATGAACAAAACCAATAGTTTGAGATGTCAAAGACACCTTTTCAATTGGTGAGAACACAAATGTGGTCAACATTGGTTTACTGTGCTGCACCAATAACCTGCAGATTGCAGAGCAATGACAAGACTTCCTCTCCCCACCCCCACCCCCTTCCTGCCTCATCTAGTTCAGTGCTTACTAGCAAGAACACAGACTACAGGTTTTTGCAGATAAGATAAAACGGACTTATTCTCTTAGATACAGAAATTAAATATTTGTCAGCTTGACTCACTGTGATGGTTGGCACAAATCTTCAAGGTCCTGTCTCTCCTCATCAGGAGACGAATTGTGCCCTTCTCTTTGTGTTTCAGCAGCTTCACATCACCAGTCCCCCTCTCCTTCCACTCTGGTGGGTCGTTCTCACAGGCAAAACGATATAGTTTAGCCCTCCTGTAGAAACAATGGTATATATCATTGACACAATGCGACGCCTAACAAAGACACTAATATAGCTGAAAATTACACAGGTCAGAAAAATGTACTTTAGAGGAAAACAACTGAGATCATCAACAGAACAGTGTAGACTTTCACAGAAACCTACATCTTAAAGAGCTCCTCCTCATCCTCTTCTAATGTTTTCACATCCTGCTCGGGGAGAGAGACGATGGGTTCGAAGTGGGGGTCATGATTAGAGTCCTCTGCACTATCTGCAGTGGTATCATGTTCCTCCTGGTCCTAAAAGGGAAAAAAAAACAGTTCATAAGTTAACTCAAAGTAAAAAAAAAACATCCACTTACCACTGTTAGATGTTTATGGTTAGTGAACAGCCATGTGGTTCAGGCCCCTGTGAGTTTTCTCTCTCTATTTTTTTTTTACAACTAGAACAAAGTGACTTCTGACAACTGAGCAGCGGGCAACAAATGCTTCAATGGAGGGATTTAAGAGCTCATTGGTTAAGTATAGCTTTTGTAGGGGGAACTGGCAAAGCCCTTAGTAAACCATTGCTGCTGAGCCAAGCATCTTTAATTCTATTTGGAGTTGCATGTACTGTGTAAGAGTAAATGTACATTACCAAGCATGCATTTTCTTTCCAGTGAATAAAGTCTGAACTTATGACATGCCTGACAAACACCGAAAGGACCCACATGCAGATAACTTGGCGATGTGCAGCATCATTTTCCCAGTCCTTTTTTAAACACAGCTCCAGTTTATCACACTTAACGGGTTTCATTAGTTAGCAGCATGGCAGGTTAGCATTACCACCACAGCTACTTTACCTGACACTGACGTTAAAGATAGCGCGAAAAACCTACGTTAATTTAACAAGGCTACTAGTTTTGATGGTGATGAAGATATAATACACGTTTGACTCTGCCGTGGCTGAATTTCTTTAACTATCGCCACCAAACAGTTGCCCAACTTTGTTTTTCTCACACAACTCATTGTGAAGTTGCCTAGTTGGTTAACGAGGCCTTTGGCTAGCGGGCTAGCAAGAGAGCTAACGCTCTGATTTTGTCTCCTGACGGTGAATGTCGCCAACTAAAAATTACACTTAATTTACCAGGGGCTAAGTTGAAATGATTTTTGGGCTGACTGGCACCCCTCTTAACGTGACCATGTTTCAATAAACAGCCTGATAAAACGCAGTCAGGCTGTAGCGCCCCGCTGTGAGAGCTAACATTAGCATTAGCCAACTAGTGTTAGCAACTGTTGGAAGACAAAGACGAGACACCCGACTGACCCGCTCCCTCTTTCTTAGACCAGCCACAGACTGTTAAATTCACTGTTAAAATGACTGACTGGGATAGTCTGGTTCAGTCATTTGGGAGTGTTGTGCTTGTTGCCTCCCTGGGCAGCTAATGAGCGGGGCTAATGTTAACATGCCACACTTCAGAGTAGTTTCAGCTCGACAATGTTCAACTCTCAACAAACGACAAACAGGCTAAAATAACTCCCTGTGTGTTTCCAGCTTCCTAGCAGAAACTTCTCGGGCTTTAACTACAACCAACGGCCTTTAAAAGCACACACACACACAAGTTAGCCTGTATAGCATCGCGAAACACGGACATCATTGTCGGCATTTTTTCTGGCTCACGGCTTCCTTCGCAAACTTTGACCGACCTCGACACACATTAAACATCGCGTCTGCCACCTAATTCAGACTTCACAGCGAACACGGCGCGTTAGATGACCCAACACGCGTGACCTCACCTTCGGGTCTGCCATATTAGTGTAGATGTTTGCAGATTAACCGAGTAGTTTGGGGAGATTCAAACCGCTTCTGCCGTTCTCACTTCCTGCTGCAGCTTTCGCGCGCCGAATTTCCTACGTGTGCCCGCGCCCACATTGTGACAGCGCGCGCACCGCCTCTCCCCTCCTGTGGCTGTCAATCACACACGCGATCATCTGCATCGATTACTGATTTGCTCTGTGTACAAACTGCAAAAACTAACTAAAACTGACACGTGAAATGTAGCTGCAACATTTCTGCCCAAACACGTTAATGTCATGCAACAAAGAAAATGTGTGCATGAGAGTGTGTTATCATTTTTTTGTTATTAAAAAGAGCCGTGGTTCCCTGCAGATAACTTATATTATTCCCGATGTGTCATGTCTGTAAGTTTAGTGACTAATAGCATTTTAAAATGCGACATTTAAGCATAGTATGAACTGAATTTGGATAAGGTAACAAAGACGTGTTTTTTCCCACTTTGGACAAATAAACGGTTATTAGTAGTAGAAAAGATTATTGCAGAATGAGAGTAAATGAAATATTTTCCATTACATATAAAGAATCCAGGGGGACTTTTTAAAAACAGGACGAACTGAAACGCTGCAAAGCCCAAAATGACGCCTGTCACTTTAAAGAAGTTCAGAGGTCACCGGCGCACGTGGTTGAACCAACATGGCTCCCCCCTCTACGTTTTAGTGAAAAGTGGGACTGAGAGTAAATGTGAGGAGGTAAGACACATGAGAAACACGATCAGGACTTCACTGAATGAGACCGTAGGCTCACGTTTAACCCGATAAGAAGCTCAGATATTAAAACACAAAGAGGTCGAGTCGGTTTCTCTCTAGAAGAAAACCGAAAGCTTGGACAGATGGATGTTAAGAGCCACCTCAGTCTGTTGATCACATCTGTACACAGTCTGAGGTCTGTGAGTAGGGTTGAGTGCCTGTGATGAAAAAGGCGTTCAGCCTTTAGGAAACCAGGATAATTGACATCAATGATCTGTATTCACATGTTGATAGGTATTTTTGTTTGTTTTCATCGCTGTATCCAGATTTTGAAGTTAACTGTAACGGCCATTAAAAGTTGCAATAAGTGTGTTTACATGCTCACTAAAATGCTGGTTTAGTTTCTGGTCATATTCTGATCCGGTGTTTACATGGATCATGACAGTCCTGGTTATTTACGTCCCTGTACACACGACGATGACAGTGTGCAGGTTTCTGATCACCTGCCTGTCTTGATGTTTGTGAACATGGTCTGTGCCAATACAGAATGTTCAGAGCAAGAGCAGCTGTTTGCATGTCACAATATTCAGGTTTCTGTCAGCACATCCACTTTTCTCCAAACCATCATAAGTTGTTTACATGTACATTCAGAACTTAACAAGATACTTCAAATCCATCATGAGCATGACACTAGTGTGCATGTACACACACTCAGACTGGATGATTCAGCACAATCTGTCCAGCTGTCAGGTCATTTAATTGCAAAAAAAGTTGTTAAAAAGACATTTGAAAAAAAAACAAAAAAGTGTCTGGGGATGTTGACAACATGGCCAGAGCTTTCTTTAGGTAACATCAGTATCAGTCTGCTAATTGTTCATTGTTCCAGCCAACAGAGTGATGGCAGATATTAGTGGCAGCCCAGTGGCTGATGCTCCACCCTCAAAGGAGGACAAACCTGATGACCCCCGACAGGAGTCCAGCAAAGATGACGCAAAGTCTGACAACAAAGCTGAAGGCGACAATGAGGAAGCCTCCGACCCCGGCATGTACCGCTACATCAAAGAGGACCTCTTCACCTCTGAGATCTACAAAGTGGAGATCAGGAACCTTCCCAAGTTCGTCGGCTTCAACGACCTGAAGAAGTTCCTGGCCAAACACGGCCTCAACCCGCACAAGATCAAGCTGTTCGGCAAGCAGACGTTCGCTTTCGTCACCTTCAAGAACGAGGAGGAGCGCGACAAGGCCATGAAGATGGTCCATGGAATGCAGTGGAAGGGCCAGGTGCTGAGCGTCAGGCTGGCCAAACCCAAGGCCGACCCCATCCTGAGGAAGAGGAAGCAGGAGGAGGGCGAGGGTGCAGGAGGGCAGCCCCCGTCCAAAAGGGCGGACGGGGACGAGGAAGAGGAGCCGCTCAGTGTGCAGATAGCCAACGTGGTCACTCCTCTGTGGAACGTGCCTTATGAGGAGCAGCTGAGGAGGAAGGAGCAGGAGGTGGTGGGGGTCCTGCAGAGGCTGGCCAAGTGAGTGCCGTCATTTATGTAGCCGACGTGCGATGCCATGTGTGTCGGAGTATCAACACTAGATTTTGACCAGATACACTGTATGAAAGTGTGACGGTAAATACACATCAACACCATGATGTTTCTTCTCCAGAGAGATTGGCAGCACCAACAAAGCCATGCTGCCTTGGCTGTTTGCGCAGAAAGGGAAATACAACAAAATGTGCTGTCCTCTGGAAGCGATCAGACCGTCTCCTACTCAGGTATATTTACATGTTGGGGTCACCTGAGATACACATGTCATAGCTGCACATAATCACACCACTGTGACAGAGATTAGAGTGTTAGAATCAAAAGGACCCAGAAATACCACCACGTTTAAAGTACAATAACTTAACTAACTTAACTTAAATCTTAGTTAAAAAAGTAAATTGCATCGCTATACACCCTGTAACTCATTAATGCTTAATGTCCCCCTAATCCTCTTCATGTTTTTCTGCGTGCATGTTGGCAGACAGAGTACAGAAACAAGTGCGAGTTCCTCATCTCGGTGGGCGCAGACGGCGAGGATAAGACCATCGGTTTCCGCCTGGGGAAATACAAAGGCGGCTCCTGTGCCGTGGTGGGGCCGGCCGAGACGTCCCACGTGTCAGCTGAGGCCAAGAGGGTGGTCAGCGACTTTCAGAAGTTCATCAGGTATTGTTACGTGATACATGCTAGGACATGAAAAGAACTGCTGTCAAATGCGGCGTTTCAGGGTTTCGTGGATATGAAGCCACCAGCAGCTGTTTTGGTGTTTAATTTAGCTTGTGTGTGTTTCCTGTTTTGATGAATACGTATCAGAGCTGAACCCAGAAAAGTAAAAAATGTTAAGTTCTTGCTGTTATTTTGCACACAGGACAACGCCATACTGTGTGTACAGCCCAGAAACATACGAAGGACACTGGAAGCAGCTGACTGTACGCACCACGAGGACCAAACAAGCCATGGCTGTGGTGTTCTTCAACCCACAGGTGAGGAGATGTTGTTGTTACCCCATTTCTGAAAACAGAATCACACATTTCTTCTTTTGAACATCTTTTGCTCGTTTACTGTCCCCCTAGAAACTTGAAGAGGAGGAAATCAACGCATTGAAGAGCTCCATGAGGAAGCACTTCACAGAGGGAGAGGGGAAAGACAGCGGAGTGACCTCACTTTACTTCGTGAGGGAGGGTCAAAGGTAAGAACAAAAATATCAGGATGCTCCATCAAAGCTCTCAAACTGTGGAGAGCAGACCATAAAAAAACTCTAAACACTGTGCTAAATGTATGTTTTTGGTTTCAAAGGACTTCTCCTAACATAGAGGACTTGCCCTGTGAGCTGGTGGCTGGAGAGGGCAGCATCCACGAGGAGCTCCTGGGTCTAAAGTTCAGAATATCTCCTCATTCCTTCTTCCAGGTCAGAGAGAACCTGCTTCTGTTGTCCAGCAATTTCACACAAATTTATTCACTCAAACTGAGAATCAGAGTGTAGGCTCCTCCTGTGTGTCTCTGAACACCTGCACTGGAGCAGTTGTGGGTATTTTATATTGAGTGTGATGTATTTGGGTGGTGTGGTGTGTTGTGTTGTAACACACAACTGCATGATCCTCAAAGCTGTGGTTTCGGTCTTTGTGACCCGACTGTAAAGCAGCCACACACAAACTCTGCCAGTAGAAAAACGACGGTCAGTAAGATTAGGAGCTCTGCTCTGCAGTTTCTTGATCATTGTTTTAAACTCTGTTTCTTCTTACTTTCATGTTGCTTGGTCATTCGCTTTATCTACAACTATGTCCACTCCAATTTAGCACAGTGGACTGGAGCGTGTGCAAAAGGAGTGACCGAAGCTCTGTCAGATATTCTTTTCTGATTGGTTGTTTTGATTGGGTGGATTCTTGTCAAATGGCCTTAGAGGCAGCAGGTGGAGCCAGAGGAGTCTAATTAGATTTTAAGTCTCATATTCTACCATCAGGAGTTTTACCAAATATGACTAAAATGTAGTTTTAGTTCCGTGTTTCCATTTTAAGTGTGTCTTTCGCACGTGGCAGGTGAACACAGGAGCTGCAGAGGTGCTGTACTCTGCTGTGGGGGAGTGGGCCAAGCTGGACGAGGACAGCACAGTACTGGATGTGTGCTGCGGGACCGGAACCATCGGCATCTCTCTGGCTAAGGTGACCTCAGTCGTCTGGAACAGAAACTCATCTCACCTTCTGATTGTGTTTTAATCATTGAAGTGACAGCTCATGTTTTACCCTTTTCAGCTAAATTTTTTAAGATGTTTTTAAAAATGCTTAAAAGGAGTAATACCACACTTTCATTAGATTCAAGGGATAACCTCCTCACATACTCTGCACTATTTTAAAGGACTGTCAGTGTGTGTACAGTTATTGATAAAGGGAGAGTGGAGGTGCTGTCAGGTTCTGATGTTTCTGTTGACTTTTGCCATCAGAGGGTAAAGAAGGTGATCGGGATCGAGCTGTGTCAGGAGGCCGTGGAGGATGCCAAAGTTAATGCAAAACTCAACGGTAAGAAACCCCATAACATCTCAGTGATTTGTGTATGAAAATGACATAGGACAGTTTGTAATGACAGGACCTGAGGGGTTAAATAGATGTCAGTTTGTGGTAGCCTCATTGTGGACATGTGTTAAAGATGATACTCGTGTCATAGTGTGGTCAAATGTGTGTTTCTGATCTTTTTTTTCATTTCATTTTGTATTTGAAGGTCTCAGTAATGTTGAGTTTCACTGTGGAAAAGCCGAGGACGTGTTCCCCAACATTCTCAATGCTCTCGTGTCGCCCAACGTCACGGCCATTGTGGACCCACCGAGGGCAGGCCTACGTGAGTAAAACGAACAAAATGAAAAAATGAATTTCATTCACTTTGACATTCATTTCATATTATGTCTCTCTTTTCCCTTGACACAGATTCCAAGGTGATACTTGCCATCAGGAGGGCGGAGTATCTGAAGAGGCTGGTTTATGTGGCTTGCAATGCGAAGGCAGCCATGAACAACTTCATCGAGTGAGTCAGGATGTTTTCATTTCACTTCGGATTACAGCAGTGTGTTTGTGGGCATCTGCTTCATGAACTAACATGTAGACGACAGAGCATTTATATTTTTACTCTTATGCCATTCGTAATGTAACGGTAAACCTTGTTTTCATTTTCCTCGTAGTCTGTGCAGAGCGCCCTCCAACAGAGTTCACGGCGCCCCATTCCGTCCCGTGCGAGCCATGGCCGTTGATCTGTTTCCTCAGACCATGCATGTGGAGATGCTCCTGCTGCTGGAGAGAGTGGACTACAACTCCCAGCAGGAGCAGCAGAGCAGCAGCACTCAGGAAGAGATGGGGTCTCAGCCGTAGACGGACCCTGTCGAGGTAGCATGAGCTCTTCATAGTAGAAATGTATGCACGCACTCAGCGCTCCAAGGAGCCTTAAAAAAAAAACTGATTACAATCAACTCTGTTGTTTTATGTATCAGGCCTTGTAGTCTTAAAGTTAAAGGTCATTTCACCCAAATAACAATTTACAACTCGGCTTCTCATGTGTAATGGAATATTGAGTTTGTGCTTCAAATGAGCATTGTTAACACAGTATGAAATGCACTTCATGTACTATCCCTTTGCCTCTTTCATTTGTTGTTTAAGTTTTGTCAGTTTTTTCACTAAAAAGTAGGTTATTTCATGAGCTGTATCTTAAGGCCATGAAGCTTTTTTTTCCTGAAGGTCTTGTTAATAGGGACAATTCCGCAAGTGGATACTATTGAAGAAAGCTTTACCTATTAAAAGAGTCACCTCATTTTGTTATCCTGCTCTTGTTTTAGAGTTTCATCATTCTGTGACAGAATAAAACAGATTCTTTCTAGTCATTAGTCAAGACATTTTATTTTGCATAACAAATATCACTGAAGTCATGGAGCTCAGGTTGCAATACATACTTCATTTTCTAGGCAGCAACATCTCAAACAATTCATTGGTACAACTCAACAGCAACACATGTAAAAGCAGTATTTTCTCTTCTCACACCAACACTTGGCAAGTTAACAAACGCACAGAGGGGAAAGCACATTCTTTAAGCAATCTATAATATCACAACAGCCTTGTGTTAAATTGTGATGTCATTTTTTTTTTCTGTAGAAAACCCACGGGCCAAATACTTGACAAAGAATGCACAGCAGTTTCTATTTGTTCCAGCGAGTAATGCGTCTATTTTCCTGTGTTAGATGTTTCACTGTACAGTTTGCAGCAACATTATTCTATAAAATGCATAAGACTGTATGTAAGCTTTGGTATACACACTTTCGTCAGCTTGTGAAGGACTAAATGACTTGATCGCATTTTGTTCATGTCAGTGTACTGACTACATTTCGCAAGAATGTCTTTTGAAGAAATTCATTCCACTTGTGGTCAGAAAATATGATCAACTGTCACAATGATGGCGAAACGTACACAAACAAAACACACAATCCATTAAGACGAGTCTTTTAAAAATCTGCACATGCTGTATGTGACGTTTCACAGGCTGTCTTCATTAAAATACTAATTGGCTAAACAATAAATGCTTCATCAAGTAAAGGGGGCTTGGTCTTTCCACTTCCTGTTGAAGGGTGTTTTAGGTCCAATGTACTGTTTATAGTCTGAGCCCTTCCTGAAATGGATAAACTAAGGCAACATGTAGCCAACATGATTTCTTAAGGGAACCACAAATGAAAAGCTACTGAAATGTACCAAGTGGTTAGTTTGTGCACATAGCATTAGTACTTAAATATCCAACAAGAACTAAAGAGCACAAAAGAAACGATCCATTACCTTCAACACTACAGTACTGTGTGGCCCTGTGCTTGGGTTTACTGCACTTGTTGACATGGACAGCAGGACGACAGTTTCTTGTTTTGTCAAAGCAAAAGATGAAGAAAGGGGGAAAGAGAAGGCAACAAGTTCCTCCAAATGACAAGAGTCACCCCAAATATTCCCAAAGCAGTTGTTTCTGTACCAACAGCATGATCAGTCAAACAAAGAAAATATTTGACAGGAGTGCATAACAACAGTTCTGAATAGTGATCACTTCACAACGCATGTTTTTTTAATCGTGCAAACCAAGACAGTAACTGTCCATTCTGAAGAAAAACAAAACAGCATATTTTGTATTCGTCACCCATAATATCCATAACACCAATCATTAAAATACCCAATAAACAAGCAACTTATGTTTCCCAATGAAATGAATGGTATAAATACACAAGTATTAGTAGTCCCTTTCAAATACTTAAAGCACAAACAAAACTAAGAATAGGTGCTGGTACTCTAAGAGTGCGGCTGTTGAATGACACCTTAAAACAAAAACTGAAAGAAAAAAAAGGTATGTAGTGGCGTATGTGGTCAAAGAAGCATGCATTTTTATTGTGATGTCGTTGGTTTGTTGTCAAGTCACGTTAACTTCTCTGCAGCCTGGATGATTTTTTTTTTCTAGTGCCATAGAGAGGTAGATGATATTTGCTCTACTTTCTGTTAGTGCATTTAGTCCTATCCTTACATCTACCTGCTCAACCAATAAAAACGAGGGCAAAAGAAGCAAGCAGTTCTACCGGCCTGGTCAACGTGGAACTATATTGCCATTAGATCTCAGTGATGCATAATTAAGTGATGGATGGCGGTGTGTGAGAGTGTGTGTGTGATGTTTGACAGTGACTGGGTTTCAGTGCCGTGGTTCATCAGTGATTCCGAGACTTAAACGTCAACAGTGCAGAGGGGTTCGCTCCCCGGCTGGGCAGACTCCATTATGGTCATCTTGGGCTTCTTCCTAGTTTCCTCCTGGTAAAGAAATACAATAAAGGAATTATAACATGAAGAGTATGTTCTGAAATAAGTATGGGGTGTTGAAAATAAGAAAAGCTCAAACTATTCTCAGTGGTAAAAGATAAAACCCCTGAAATTGGCAATGTAACTTTGTCAACTAGAGACAAAGACGAATGTAAAAATGCACTCCTCTTCTAAGCCTCAAACATCAAGTGTAGCTGCAACAGAGGAGACTTTCCCACTCCCTCTAATTTACACACTGTAGATTTCCTGTTTGCCCAAAATGAAATTCTAGGCTTCATTTAGGATCAAAACTACCAACTCATCTTTCCTTCAATGGGCTCTCAGGTGACACCTTCTGATGTAGAACAAATAAAGTTCCTTTGGTTCTTGGCAGGAGAAAAAAGGATAAACAATTGTCAAAAACAAAAAGGCCTACACTTAGTACCCTCAGAAAAAAAACAGGAAGGCTCATACAGGTCAGGTTAGGGAAATAACACAAGGCGCACTTAAAATCCTTAAATTTTCTCAAAAATCAACAGTGCGCTTTATAATCCGGTGCCTCTTGTGTATGAATTCTGGTTGTGCTTACTGACCTCAAACTGATTTTATGTGGTACACGGCACTCAAAAATCTGTCAAAATG
>JBAJHX010000076.1:4851129-4874125 GCA_037176925.1 Amniataba percoides | reverse complement strand
TAGTACGACTTTGGTAAGCTACGAAGCTGCGCTGCTTGATGGATTGTTGGAGCATTACGGCCACCGTAGTCAGGAGTCTCGCAGAGTGATACGTACTGTGTGTAATGTGCCTTATAGTCCGGTGCGCCTTATATATGAAAAAAAGATCGAAAATAGACCATTTATTGACAGTGCGCCTTATAATCCTGTGCGCCCTATAGTGCGGAAAATACGGTATATAAGCTGTTATTATATTATAAAATTATTCATTATGTTTAAAAACCAAAGACAAATGAAAGTTTCAGTACCCAGGTACACACCAGTTGGAGAATGTTGGGTGGTTATGGAGGACAAGATAAATGTTTAACACTTGCTAGAATTAAATTACATTAAAAAAAAGAACAATCCTTACCCTCTGTGTGGCTAGTTTCCTCATTTCTTCTTGTAGTTTGTTCAAGATATGAAGGTTTGGCTTGTTCTTTTTGGCATACTGCTGGAGCTCGATCACACTCTTGTCAGAGTTCTCCTGCAAAAAGATCAGCAGGTTCAAAAGTCGTGGAGATGCGTCTGCATAACGAAGAACCATCGTTGCTGGCATATACACGTTTCACTGGCTGTGGCAGGTACTAATGTGAACAAGACAATGTGATGATCTGACTCAAAGTGTCTTCAGTGATAAGTAGTTTTGTTCGACAAGAGAGCTAAATTGTTTTTAGAGGTTAAATCTTGACCTTCAGGTGAGTACTGGCTCAATGTGAGGTGTCAAACAAATCCTCATGAGCAGAATGAATCATTAAGATATTTCAAATCAGATATTAAATATTTACTGTAAATAAACTATTTCTTTTCCACAGAGGCTTCACAGTCTGTGCCAAAGAGGCTCTTACCTTCTTGACCATCTTATTGCTCTCTCTGCCGTACATGCGCAGCAGTGAGCCCCAATTCTTCACGTGGGGATGAAGCATCTGCAAGATCTTCTGAGATGCGAGTTGTTTGCCAACCCTCTTGTTCTTGCCTGGTGGCAAATGTGCGAAATGTGTCACTGAACGCTACATGGAAATTACTCATCACGTCGACTGGTTTGAATTAAAACATGTGGGTAGATGAGGTTGTAGAACTACTTACACCAGCCACGCACAGTGTGCTTTCCACATGTCATCACATATTCACTCTTCTGGTTTTTCCCTGGGATCACCTCAAACTTAATGCTGGTGTCTCCCATTCCATGATTTCTACAGGGAAGAAAGGACATGTTAAACATTAGAAATGCCAACAAGCACAAAATGTACTGGTGTTATATGCATACTGGTGTTTTGATCAGCTCTTACCTTTTAAGGCACTCATGAAGAATCTGATATGGCGAAAGTAGTCCTGCTTTGTTGGTTAGCTCATACACGCGTGAGTCTTCTATACTGATATGATTAAAATACTGTGGAGCAGAAGAACAAGAACATTACCATTGTTGTGTCGGCAACAATGCTTGTTACAAGTCTTCAATGTTGGGATATGCACTTATACTTTAGCCATCTCTACTCCACACACGCATGCACACTAAAAAAAGGTTAAGAAGAACTATAAATGTAAAAAAAAAGGAAGATGTACCTCCAGTTCATCACCCTCAACAGGCTTCTCCTCTGAGGTCTGCTTCACAAAGTCAGGGATGAGGATTTCCAGTGTGGCTCGAGCTGAAGTTTACACCAAATGACCAATGAGAGCTCAACTAGTAATTAATTACAAAATACTAATTCACCAGTGCAACTATCGCCTGTACACAGGAAGAGCAGACACAGCTACATTTATCTAAGAAGGTGCCACAAAGATGACTGACTGTTGTGAGAGGAAATGAAGTGGGTGGGAGCTGGACTCATTCTTGTGGTGCTTGTTTGCTGCACCAAAATAGATTAACAGGAAGCATCTAGTGTTTGTCGTCTGATTATTCTTATTCTTATTATAAATAAAATAAGTTTTATTATTACACAGCAGGACCAAATTGGGCTCCTGAAAATGACTACATTTCTGTGAATTTAAAACAAACTGCAAAACTGTAACAAAATATTTACAGTTATGGGGATTTCAGAGGTCCTCCAGTAGACCTCACAGCAATCCCATCGACTTTACCCAGTGACTGTACATTCCTCTGAGCTAACACAGTGTAAATTCAGATGTGACCATTATCAATATAATCAACCATTATATCATCACCAACACAAGTACTGTGAATAGAAGTACTTACCAGCTTTATTCTTGGCAAGTTTTTTACTGCTTGCAGTTCCTGTGCCGTAAGTTACTCCGTCTATAATGACCGACGCTCCAAAGGGTTCACTTGGGTTCTCTGTAGGGCACAAAAGTTCAGTTTTAATTGATAAGAATATCTTGAGGCACTCATCTATAAACTATGATTTTAAAAGGTGGGACAAAAATAGCTTTGTGCACACACGGGGACACAGGCACGTTGCTGTGACGACAAAGGGAAGTAATGTAAACGTACACTGGCTTGTAGATGAAGAACCATGCTAAGATAGTTCATGCTAACTCCAATCAATTTAGTCCTGAGTGACTGACAGAACTTAATACCCCAGTGCTCCCATGGCACTCAATAAAAGAAGAACTTACCACATTCAAAAAAGTTGTAAACAGGTCGAACCTTTAGGACACGTTGCATATATTCATGCAAGATGCAAACTTCAGACTTTCCATTAGGGTTGATGACAAATTCTGTTAAAATAGAGACATTGAAATACATCAACAATCAATATACTTAAACACCATCTGAACAGCTATTGTATAGATATGCAAACACTTCTGCAATGGAGGCTTGTGAAAGTTTGCTACACTTTAATCTGATTTTGATCCCAGCCTTTTCTTTACAAGCTATAAAGCTGACAGTTACAATAATAATAATAATACATTTTATCTATATAGCAAAGTGCTTCACAGGCAGGTAAAAAACACACATACAGTGCAAAGTCAACACACAAAAGACATACAAACAACATACACACAAATACACATAAATATACATGAAACCTGATAAATAACTGGGGGCCAGGCCGTATAAGGCTTTTATGTAATGAAGTATCTTGAAGTTTAGTTTAAGAATTTTAGTGGAAGCCAGTGATGGGATGCAAGGACTGGCGTGATGTTGAAACTGTGATTAGTGTTAGTCTAAACTCTAGCTGCAGCATTTTGTACTAGTTGGAGACAAGTCCCAAACCGATTTTATGTGGTACACTCAAACATCTGTCAAAATGTTTTAGTACGACTTTGGTAAGCTACGAAGCTGCGCTGCTTGATGGATTGTTGGAGCATTACGGCCACCATAGTCAGGAGCCTCGTGGAGTGATACATACTGAATGTTTTGTTTTACTCAATGCGCCTTATGTATGAAAAGAGACCCGTTCATTGATATTGCGCCTTATAGTCTCGAAAATACGGTATGTCAGCCAAATTGAAACATGGCTACACAGACTATTTCTGTCAGAGAAAACATTTTTATTGTGTGTCATCACATATTCACTAAAAAACCCCAAAACAAAACATGAACTATATGAAACATGGCCAAGTATCTAGAATTCAATATGGTAAGTTACCTTTCTTAGTGGGAGCATCTTGGACCGACAGTGTGATGAGCTTCTGGTTGGCAGGCAGGATAGGCCTCTCCGACTCTGCCTGCTTCCTCTTCATGTCTCTGTTGAACTGCCTCCGCTCGGCCCAGGTACGAAATTTCTTTACAGTGACTTGTTCAAAGTCAAAGCATTTTTCCAGGTACAGACGAAAGTCTTCAAGTTCTGTGGTGAGGTTTTGTGATGAAAGTCAGATTGATATTAGTTGTCACAGCCGTGAAAAGTGAACTGCTGTCAGCGTGCTATCGAAAGCCCTTACCTATGGACTCGTCCTTGCACACCTCCACCTTGGCCTTGACTTGTCCCAAGGCTCCTTGGGCAGTGTCACAGGACTGGGACTCTTTGCCCTGCACGCTGTTCTCAGTCGTACCCTCTTGTTCCGGCCCACCGTCAGTCAGACTGGAGGGGGTGGCGTCATCCTGCTCCTCGGCTGTAGCGTCTGACCTGCCTGCTCTCTCTTCACCGTTGGCCTCCTGACCGGACTTGACTGGAGAATCATCTGCATTAATTGGCACCTCCCCGTTCAGCTCCCTTTCCTCCTGTTCCTTCATTTTCTTGTAGTGTAGGCAAGGGATGCTGCTGGTAGGAGGGTCATGTTTCTGTATCAAAAAAATAACACCGAGAGAGAGAGAGAAAAATATGCATATGTTACAAGTGCTAAATTTGACATATTTTCTAACTTTACCCTGACTTTTCAGACCTAGAAAGGAATATTTCCATAAACCTAAAATGGTTAATTCTTCTGAACTGTAGATTTAATTAATAAAAAAACTATGAAATCTAAAGGGGCTAACCAGCTGTTCTAAATAGTTAACTAAACCAGAGATAACTAAAATGCAGCTTAATGTCAATTTTCTCTTAAGTGACCTGAACTCACTTGAATTCCTTTTTTCCCTGAAGCACTTTGTCAACCTGAAACAACTTGGATATCACAGAAATATCACTGTAACCAGTGGTGGACAATAAAACTACAACTCCAAACTTGATGATAATGGAGACCTTCAGTGGCAGATCACCATACTGTGAGGTTGTTGCTCAAAATTGACCAGCACCATGAAGCTCATTGTGTCCCAGAAACTACTGTTGCCCTATTAAACTGGCTGCAGAAGCAAACTGTGTAATGAACAGGTCTGTTTGGAGAATTGACATTGGCTGTTCACGTCAGTGTGGCCAGTTAATCAGACATCTCACCCGAATGCTCCCGGTCCCGAGGAAGTAAGGTCTGGACCAGGTCACCACCCTGGTCTCTCTGTGCAGGTAGACTGGAATGCCTGAGTTGTGGAATGTCATGATCCATCCGTCAGGCAGAGGCTCAGTGGGTGGACGCCCCCGGCCTGGCACAGGGAAAAATGTAAATGCACTAATTAATTCACTATTATTTTATGTGGTGCTTTTTTTCCTCATAGGTATTGGAAGACAATTATGTTTGCATGAAAGTGATACTCCTTTTTCTCATTTTTAAACAAACCCAAAAAATAATTTATGCTGAATTTTTTCGGACTCAAAAGTTTATTCAAATAGAATTTTAAACCTGATTAGTCTTGAGTGCTTGCACGGAATGTTTTACATCTCATCAGCTGACCGACACCAGTGTGCGCTTTTCGATTGTGATACTTTTTCAGAGCACTACAACACAGAAGGAGGGCTATGTGGCTATTCATTTTAGTTGTGCAGATTTTACCACTTCTGCCAACAAATTTCTTGCTTTCATTTAATGGAATCTATATAAGCAGAGCACATAATTGTGTCACATAATACTAAAAATACCATCATATCTTTTGTAACAATTCACATAAGAACACATACGTTACAGATAATATTTAGGATATCTTATGTTTTTTTTGCCTCACAGCATTGATGCCACACTGAACTGAGTACCCAACCCTAAAGTAGACATATCCACCACTCACTCTTCAGGACTGTCTTAATTTTGGTCATCATGGGCTGAACACCTCCTTCACCATCGGATGGATGATCACTGTCCCCGCCATACTTGTCCTCTGCTGGACGCATCTTTTTTGGGACTGGCATGCCCTCCTCCAGCAGAGCATCGACATCATTGTCAAACTCCTCCTGGAAGAGTCAATGGTTAAGGCCGGGAGAGAAGCATGGATCACCAGTTTAAGGGTGTTTTGATCAGTTGCACTTTGGGGCATTAAAGTAAAATATTTCTAACTTAAAACCCACATTAACAACTACTGCATATTAAATGATGTTTATCAAAGCTATTTTGATCTCTCCTTTACTATTACTGCTGAATAGTTTTGTTCCAAAGGGAAACCCAGCACTTAAGGGGAGAAATGAAAAATGGCACTAACCTCTTCCAGCATCTCACTTCTCATTTTCAGTAATAAAAACACAGAAATAAACAAAGGCAAGCAAACATTCCTTTAAATATATGCTGCTTGATGGAACATTTGGATCTGGCTTCTCACTAATTTGATGCAGAAAAAGATTTCATATGATGCAATGTCAAATCAGTCATTTTTCTGCCCCCTCATTTTCTTGTTCTTATTATATATCTTTATGATTACAACCATAGACACCCTATATAGCATTACTATAAACATACAACCCAGCCTGCATTGCTGCAATCTCTGAGGAAAAACCTGCCAGCCGTCCTACTGCCGGCATCAAATACATCACCAAATGTTTTTCTCTGTAACATCTGGAACTACGAAGTGGTGGTAATTGGTAGAAATGTTAGAAAACATTACTAAGCGTGAATGCAGAGCATCAGTGAGATCTGCGCATTAGTAAGAGGAAGTCGTTTTTCCCACCAAGAGTCATTTCTGATGCTTTGCAGGCCACACACTCAGCTGCATTGCATTTAGGTAATAAGCAGCAAAGTGGAGCCAAACCGCACCATATAAAACTATAATTATTTACATGTGTTTTTTTAATGCTGGTGATCTGACACTGGGCAGGGGTTGGCAGTTTAGAAGCAACATCCTCTTTGGCACAAGATACAACAAAGCTTTTGGATGTGTGGTCTCAAATAAATAAATATACCGGTAAATAAAATACTGAGAAAACCTAACAGATCCACTATCATGAATGAAGTGCCACCAACTGCTTTAGTGTTGGGCTCCATTAGGCTCCATTCCCATTAGAGATGCACACGATCCAAGAAGTCCATCATTTCATTTTATGACCCAGGTCAGAAACATGAAAAAGTTTCCATCACAATGTTATTCCAACAGCAATAAAAATGGGTCAGTTCATGTTACATGGCTCTCTATTGAGAATCAACATGTGTGTATTTGACTGTATTGGGTGTACATTAATCCTAACATAGAGGACAAATTAGGCACATGGCAGAGAACGATACTAATCACTGCAGACATGAGAACAGACCTACCTCATAGGAGTATGCCACTCCCTCGTCATCTGCTTGCTCCTGCTGAACTATGACCTCAGACTTAAAACCTCCATGCTCCCCATCGTCATGATCCAGGAAGTTCTCGTAGAAGTCATCCAACTCATCGAGGACAGCGAACTCTACCTTGTTCTCCAGGTCTACCTCTGCCTCCTCTGACCTTCTGCCTGCTGTGTTTCGCGCTCCTGAGCAACCCTCAGCTACCTCCTGCTCGCCCGTCGAGTCATGCAACTCACCATTCAGGCTGTCTAAGCCGTCATCACTCCCTCCCTCCTGCCCCTCACCTGTGTACAAAACCTTCCTGTCCTTGCTACTGCTGCTCTCGGTGAAGCTTACACTGATCTTGACATCTCTGAGCAACTTGAGGTCTGGCAGGAACTTGGTGACCGGGGGAGCGTGACGGGCCGTTCTGGGGCACGGCGGGTTGGGGCTGGCCTCGTCTGTGAGGTGGCTACAGAAAGTTAGCGAGCCCGCGCCGAAGGGCTGCTGTGGCTGGGCTTCCCCGTCCCCTGGGGTGTATGTGTATCCATCACCACCAGAGCTAACGTCCATTACCTCTGCGTCACTGGACGTTTGCAGGGGAGGTGGTGGAGGTGCTCTGCCCTCATCCTGGCCAAAATCATCAGGTGGCTCCAAGGGGAGAGGGGGTAGAACATCATCTATCTCCATGTCTCCTATATTACAAAACTACAACTTCAAAACAGGCTGATGAATTTCTCTATGGTCTGACTTGTGGATAGACTCTCTTCTTATCTAAACCCAGACTGCATGCAGAAGCACATCCCTGTATAGACCACGTACCAGAGGTGAAAATGCTAAGCTGACTACATTGTTCTTTTCATTAATGTAGACAGCTTTCAGAATCACTGTCTCAATTATTGGAAATCACAATGCATTCAGCTTAATACGGGATCTAGGCACTGATCATCCTCCACTTGTATCTTCTGGGTGCTGGGAAGAAAAAAGGAGCCAGGGAAAAGCAGATGTCAGGTCGGGCAACTTTAACAGCACAAGATGAAGACAGGACATTTAACACCCATACCGCCATGCAGCCAACACTTAAACGTTACATTTAGCTTTGTATATGACGAACATTTTTCTAAATTCAAATATCAAACAGATTGATAATGAGGTGAAGTGGGGAGGGAGCTGGTTTTATCCCATCTGCTCAGTGAGCAGCTGCACAGCGGGGCCCTGCTCTCATCAATGCTAACATGCTACCAGGCAACCACCGGGCTGTTCGGACCTGCACTGCTGGAGAAACGGTCGGCTAGCCCGACAGGGATTCATTACGAGGCATACTCACCGATAAATGTGACGCGACCGTCTCCTACCGGGCTCCTATCTGCCTCTCTAAATTAATTTAATTCTCGACGCGCCGCCATACTGCCTCAGTCGCAGCCCCGCCATCTTGAAGAGAACCACAGCGGCAAAAACCGACCCAAGCCCCGCCTCCCGGTACCGGCTTTTTTTCCCCCTCATGATTGATCGGTCAGCCGGCCAATCAGAATGCCCCTCTGCGACGTCCGCGAGTGTCATTCAACCAATAGAGTGAGCACATTTTGGACGCTGAGCAACATGTCAGCGCAAGAATATCTAAGACTGGAAACAGTCTGTTAACTCACTCATCGACTGACTAAAGATCATTTGAATGTCTTTCTTTAAGCTAAAATATGTGTCAGGGAAACACATTTAACACAAACGTACCACCTCCGCAGGCTCTGCTCTATTCTACAGTCAAATGTAATATATGCATGTATAAATAGACAAAAACACGTAGTACATCTCTTTTTTAAAGACATGACATCATTTGTTTTTAGTCGCTTTTTGTATTAACAAAACACAACTTTTACAATAGACCCCTTTTCTTTATCAGGTGTGTCTATGCAAGGCTCACTTACCTGTCTGTAGGTGCTGCACTGACACGAAGCTTTAACAAAATAAAAGCCTCGGTTTGTGCTGTGTGTCTGCTTAGTTATTTACTGGCCTGCAGGGGCTTTGACAGGGCACTGTAACAAATCTGACAAAACTGGAGGTACAGAGCTGAAGAGATTAAAGCTTTACAGTGTCACGTAATTCAAATCTATTTTATATAAAGTACATCCTGAGGCCTTGAGGAGCAGACTACATGAGCATCACCTGAATCTCAGTATCAATCCCTGCCAGATGAGGTCACTGTCCACCAGCAGTTCAGGAACTCCAGTGGTGTTTGGTTAAATCAATGTATTTCCACTAGAAGTACAGGGATACTCGTGATGGTTTATCAAATTAAGGTTTTAAAATATAAAGTAGGGGTAAAGTTTCTTTTACATACTGCAGTTAATTGTGTTGATTCTCAAATTAACATTTTTGGTGCCATTTCAAAGCAAGAATATTTACCAGCTCTATAATTTTGTGGATTTTTACAAGTTCATTAAATTAACATGGGTCTTTATCACATCAGATGCTTTTGAAGTAGGAAAAACCCAGGTGTTACTAATAACATTCATGCTGTCATAATTAGTGCTTATTTGCACCTGTACATACATTTCCTATTGTGACATGTCAACATGTGATTTGTGCAAGACCTGTTGGCCCATCAGTAGGTAATAAAGTCTGCTGTACACTGCCTGGCTCAGCCAAACATCTCCAAACACAGATTAAAGTGTAGGTGAAGAAAATGAATGACAAGCTGTATAAAGTGTGGGTTCTTCCACATTTATGAGTACCTGAAAAAGTAACATTAAGAAAGGCGGCCACTGGTCAAAGTAAGTCCTCATTAAAATACCAGTCTACAGATAAGGTGGTGGGAAAAAAAATGCCTCCTCAAAACTCTTGAGTCCAGAATTTATGGAGGACAAATTGATAAGAAATATTAAATATTTGTACACATAGTCCTGATTGAGTTTCTGAACTATTTAAAGGTTTTCTCAGAGCTAATAAGAGTAAATATCTCACCCAGCACCTGTATGAGTTAAGTGAGTAGATGAAACACAGGAAACCAAATTCATCCGGTAACATGCACCTCACAAAAACAACAGGTCTCTCACAGTGTGATTGTGTATTTATATCAACAAGAATGATATCGTTAGCCAAATAAGAGTGATTGGATAAAGTGTGTTTATTGTCAAGTAGCTTTAAAATGCATTATTGTACCATGTAAATGCCTGAAACTGTTTGCATCCAGCACTGAAATATCTGCTGTAACCAAGACTGAGACTATTGTGCAGGGTTGGGTCATAACTAATTCATTACCTGTTATAGTAATCAGGAATTTATAAGCAGCTGATAACTCTAATCGGTGACAATCATGGTGACCTTAAATCTGATTATACGTTCTCTAGAAAAATACTGGTGACCATATGAATTCTCACGGTGTAAAGCAGAAAAGCCTCTCAAATTGCAGTCTGAAAATTATGCATATGAACTCCATATGATGGACACCAACAAGAATAAATTATATTGCATTAAAATAACCTTGTGTGTGACGGTATTGATTGCAGGTCAAAACAGGTTACCAGCAATCTGTAATGGATTAGACTTTTTGAAGCAACCCAACCCTGCTGTTTTGTGACCTGTACTGGAGGTAAAATATTCTCTTCTACAAAATTATAAATGCTCTTTGGCAATCTTTTAAATTAGCACACATTCTCAAAAGATGCATTTTAACTTAAATCAAGAATAAGAAATACATATGACGGGTGTTAATGAGGCAAGTGAGGCAAGTAGTGCCGAATAGCTGAAGAAAAAGTGCAGACATCATGTTCATGTAGCTGCCACGGTGAAGTGCAGCTGGAGGAGGGGGGGGCGGTGATGGAAAGAAAAGTGACGCAGAAAGGCACAGAGTGGCTCTTCTCCATCATGTCTTCACACCTGCAGTTTGAACTGGAAAGAACTGGTGCTCCATTTGCTTGTGTCACAGTTGGCCATGGTGCGCTCTGTGAAGGTCACATTACCTTCTGCGTCTATCAGGATGATTGTATTGGTCCTAAATGGGTGGGAATACAGGGGATACAGGCAAACAAAGACAATAAAATTAAAAATAATTCACTGAAAATGCTTGAAAAAAAATCACAGAACACAGGCAGGAGAAAGGATTAACACTGAGGACAACCCTGGCAAAGACTGACCCTCTGACCTATGGGCAACAGGAAAGTCTCTGTGTCCACTAATCCACCGTGCAGACGATCCCCTTTCATTTCCTCACAGTGGGGGATTGATTACATAGGGGATTTTTGTGTCCCAACAGTTCTCTGTTCTGTATGGTTCTGCAGGCCAGCACAGCTCTGTCAGGTACCTCAGGTGGACACAAACAGGGGGGAGAGAGAGAGATTTGGCGTGGGTGGAAGACACTGACCTTGTGCCGTAATGAGGGGAGCGAACACACACCGCTGACAGAGCCTGGATCATGGGCTTGCTGTAACCATCACCTTGACTCTCCTGAGCTGGATCAGGTGTGTTCCTGTTAGACAAACAAACCCACAATGCATCTCTTTGTGAAGCTTTGGAGTTGTGAGTTGGCGTGTATCATTTGCTTTCACACTGTGATACAGCAATCAGCTGATCCATAATGTACAGAAATGTTGGGACGCACAAGCAACACCTGCATAACTGGTTTCTCAGACTTGTTTTGTCCTTGTCCTAAATTCCTGTCTGAACCTGATCAGTCCTGTTAGCAAACTTTCTATTAATTCCCAGCTCACTTAAATCTGTGTCTGAAAAATATCTCGGGCATGAAATAGGCCACACAGTTGAGTCTTGATGTGTTTTATACATAAACAGTGACTTTACAAGTTTCTCCATAAGCTTTGAGAGTTGGCAAGATGCAATGGATACACTTAATTAATGTTTAGCCCAAGTTTACAATATACTTACATAATGAAAGTTTGATTTTTGAAACTCTTGCAGCTCTGATCTGTCAGTTGCTCAAGAGGGAAATCATTTCTACAGCCTGACTCTACAAGTTGTGCAGGATTGGCTGTCATTTCTATCAGCTATGAAAAGAATTTCTCGGTCAGATACATGTCTACAAACATACATGGCTAAGCACAAGTACAAACCAAATCATTATAGATCACCACTGATCAGACAGATATTAACTAAATCCCCTGTTTGACACAATTATGTAAACCACTTATTTGGAAATCAAAACAATGCACATTAAAGAAAATGTAAAAGTTGTGTAATACGCAGTTTCTCCATTACAAGAATCGTTGGACATTTTGTGAAATACACTTATTCACCTTCTTGCTGAAAGTCATGTCTGCACAGTAAATGAGAAGTTACAACCAGCAGCTCATTTGCTTAGCTTAGCACACAGACAGGAAACAGAGGAAACAGCTTGTTTGGCTCTGTCCAATGGTAACAGAAATTGCTACCCAACACCTCTAAAGCCCACAAAATAAAATCTTTTTTTTTGGTTGTTTAATCTGTATAAAAATCAAAGTGTAAAATCAACCAGTTATGGTTTTACAGGCAGTGACTATTTGTTGGGTTGGGCGCATTAAATTCCTGGAGTCTTGCGTGGTTACCTGACAACCCCATAGTGACGACCTTCATAGTCATTGTAGGGACGTGACAATGGTTTCAATCTTCACATCCAATTCTAAGCACAAAACTAATAACTGTACTTCCTACAACTATTACAGAGTTTATTTGGTTTTTATATTAGAAAATCAAATCATGGTGTTATCCAGAGGAATCAACTCTGTAATCCCCACAACTGCTCATTCAGAGGCCTGACACTGTATCTGAAATGTCTAGTATGTTCCAGGGAGCACGCACATATAAGTATATATGAATGTAGATGTAGATAACCTTGATTCATGATTCACCCATAATAACTCACAGAATTACTTTACATCCAACACAAGCCTTTGACTTTCCGTAAGCAAAAATGAAGATGAAATGTGTTGTTTTGAGGGGATGTTTAAGTGGGTGTTCATCACTCACAGTTCCTCATTATTCAGGACGGTGAGCAGCTCTTGCACCAGTCCATCACAGGACAGGGACTGGTCGCTGACCACGCTGGTGAAATGACGCTTGCCTTTCAGCAGTTTCTTCCATGGAGTGTCCAACAAGGAATTACTCAAGCCATAGATTCCTGCTGAGGGAACATGAAAAATACAGACGAACATAACACTAGTCAGCTCTGTTAGTGACCTTGTGACATTTCCTCTAATAAACAGACAATCTGAGAGCAACATCAACATGGAAATGTCAAGCTAACGTGAATGGGCCATAGGCCGAGAGGAGAGGTAAATGTGAACTGAACAGTTTCTACAGCAACCATATTAAAAACACAGACCTGGTTTTAGATGGATGGGTTCAGGGCTGCCTCTGTTTCCATAGTAACACACAATGTCTTGTTTGGCTCTACATGGGACACAGTAAGATGGAAAATTACAGATTTCATTTAGTGATGATTAAATTTGTTTGTCTAATTATGAAGGCTGTGTCAAGAGTCGTAATGCTTCTATGCACTTGAAATAAACGAAAAAACAGCAATGTTCAAATGCTCCTGAGGGAATCATGTAAAATCAGTGCTCACAGTAAAAGAGAATATCAACAGTGCACCATACAGTATCCTTTAATGATTGATTTTCTTTGCAGTCCTGAAAAATAGGAATGAAGAAGCCTGTTCCATTTGTAGAAATTCAAATGGGAAAGCACCAAACACCATACTTTATTGCAGCCATTTAAAGCGACCCTAAAGGAACAACTGGGTAAAATTAAAGCTTCAAAATACAAATTAGTGCTGCAAACACCTTTGACTACCACAAAACCGTTTAGTTACGGTGTTAGGTCTTTTTGCAAAGTCCTCAGTTAGAGGGAATTTATTCGGTCTGAAAAATCTGTCTGACATCAAGGGCATCTGTGACGGCTTTCGTACAGGAGAGTGAATAATAAATTATGACCAAACCCTTTGAACCAGCAGGGGAATGACATTTTTGATGTTAATTTTATGACAGCCATACCAGTGGCATCAGTCAATCTGAAATGTGGTGCAACACCGCTTCAACATTTCAACCTGGAAAGTTTCCCAGTCAAGAGCTGGCAAGCGAGGAACAGAATATGCCGCTGGGTTTACAGCTCAGCCACAAACTTTAGTGGATACTTTTAAAAGCCAAAATGCAAATCGGCCTTTGGTCTATACGATAGATCACCATAAGCAGAACGTGTTTGCCATAAAACCCTTCACCAATCATCTTATATCTGATGTTTAGAGTTGGTATACGGAAGGATTCCATTTTCAAGCAAAAAAGGCACAAATTTGACTGTCCCACCTTCTTTAATGAGGAGACTGGCAGCTTTTCTCTGCTTTCTATCACTGTAAATTGAAAAAGTTTGGGTTCTGAACCACTGGCCAGGAAAAAGAAGCAATCTAAAGATGTCACATTGGACTTGGAAATCATGATGAGCCTTGACCAAACTGACCAACTGATCCATTACCTGAAGAAAAAAAAATAGATTAATCAATAATGAATATAGACATTTATTGCAGCCATAGTGTTGTTTAAGCCCTACAACACCCAGATAAGCACAGCATATGAAGTACAATACTGGAAAAAATGTCTTACTTAGAAAGCATCTATTGTGGCTCAAGAAACCAACTGAGATGTATACTTTGAGTTACTGAGCACAAGAAGTATGTACTGCTTCACCTAAACAAAAATGTAAGTACATTTTGTTTATCTGTTTGTCAAAGTTAAAGTTTGCACAATGAAATTTGTGTCCTCATTTTACTCAGCCAAACAAACCGCAGCAGAGCATCATCATCTAGTAGGTCGACCCAACACACAAAGAATGATGTAAGAGATGGCGTGGAGTAACAATAAATGTGTTTGCATTTTTAACATGTAGGTGGTGACTAATTAAAATCTCATATCGTCTGATTAGTCGGTTTATCATCTTGTGCATCATAATTCATTGCATGCTTTCCTCTGGGACATTCCGCACTTGTTTTCAGCCTCGGTAAACTCCATGGAGAGCATGATGACACAGGCTGACATGAGCAAACCTGACACACACTCTCACAGTCACCCCGACAAATGATTAGTGATAAACTTGCTTGTCTCAGAACAGTTGCCTCTGTGCAGAGGTCATCCTTTTGCTGTTTGCTCAAGAACTCCTCTGTCTTGTGTAAATTTTTCCAGAGCAGAGAGTTTTTCTTAAGGCAGGGCAATAAGTGTTGAAGCAGCTGTGAGACAATCCTCAGAGCTGCAGGGTGACATTACACCATCTCTCTGACAACAACAAATCAAAGACCTTAATATTGTTTCCGACTTGTACCCATACCCAGCCGACTAGTCTGAATAAACAACTGCCTTTTCTGTGTTCCTATGGTTACTGTGAACACGGCAGCACTGGGCAGTGTTGACTCGGGTGGTAGCATTCACCCGGCATACATGCACGTGCGCAGTAGCTGCTCAAAGGGAACCAGATGGTGCTGTAACCTGAGGGGAAACAGAGGCATTTGTAAAGCTTTTACTTGTTGTAACTTCTGCTGTGGGCAAACAATGTTTGAAATACTGCTTTGATCCTGGTATTGTGACCTGAACTCAGCAATGTCCGAAAGGCCTGGTGTCTCTGTACGGACTTTGCCTGTGATATGCATCAAATTGAGTGCGGTGGTGGCAGGGGGAGGATTTGCAGAGATAGCTCTATTTCTGTGATTTGAAGCAGGCTGGAATATTGAGAGTCTCATCAGGTGTGCTGTGGGTTGATGCAGGCCGAGATGAGGGAACAGCAGGGGGTCAAGGCCACTGGGCAGAGAGAGAACGAGGAGGGAAGATTCAAAAACAGGCATTTTCAGATCTCAGTCAGAGAGGTAATCAGTATGCTGGCTGGGAGACGTCCTAATGAAGAGTCCTCTGTACTGAGGCTGCAGAGCAGTTTCCTCATCGCCAGCTGTGGTGTAGTTGCCTGGAGATGGTTGGATGAGCTTTCAACGTTATCGGTTCAGAACGCAGATGTAGGCGTGTCGGTGGGGGCTCCTGGGTAACGACAACATGTTCTCTCGTATCCGATCAAACACATCTGTTAGCGAATGCAGGTCTTAACAAACAACTGATCTGATTTTGGCTCAACTTGATCAAACAGCTGAACAACTTCTACACTTTGATTACAACATTTTCATCAGCTCCAGCTGTACTGTGTGTTAAGTGCTACTTTGCAAATGTTACATGCTACCACAACATGATACCTGTTCAGCGTGTCATGTTAGTGTTAAAAAAGGCCCAATGTGTCTACAGGCTCACAGTAGTGCTATCAAGGCTGTGGATTCTTTGTTACACCGAGATTCATTAAATTAGTAAAAATTATTACCTTGATTCAGTCGAAATAAATAATAACATATCCATGAGCTGTCCCGTTTCACATCAGCTACTGTATGTGACTTTAAGGAGACCACCGACTTGATAAATACAGTAGAATAGAATAACACAATGCATTTATGTTTCTTTAGTAATTAAATATTAACAAAATCTGATTGCATGTGGTCAGACAGACTTTCATGAAAAGATAAATGTGGGGAAATAAAGTGGGATTCAGATTGCCTGATGTAAAATATGACCCCACAACTGTGAAGCCAAAATCAACATTATTTTGATTTCTGTGGCAATTTTTGGCCATCTGGATTCGCTCAATGAACAATGCAAAACATATTTCTGCTTTTTGCTGTAAGCATCCACAAAATCAGGTTCTGCTCTACTTTAAGAGAATGTGATTTCCCCACAGGTAATCTTACAAGCGCTTGGAAAAAAAGCAAAACAAGCAGTTGTTCCTCTTTAAAATGTTGAGAGGTCATCCACCCCTGATACTGGAATGTGCATATGTGTTCCACCGCTGGTTTCCCTTCCTAGTTTCTGCCAAGAATTACAACACATGGTTTGAGGCCATCAGATTCAACCACTTTCTAAAGTTGTTTTTATAAAGCAGCCACACTCTGCTTGACTGAAAGTGCATTAAGCGAGGCATTTCTTTTCAGGCAGACATCAGAGGAGACATTCATTAAAATGGATAATCTCTGGGCATCAACTTTAAAGCGAGAGTGACATAAAGCGGGATCAAAAACCAAAGCTATAGAAAAGTCAGATGAAATGGTGGATATGAAGCACTGAGAGCTGCAAGCGGAGAATATCTGAGATCGCAATTTAAATATATATAACATTAACTCCACTGAGGGGAGGCTCAGTACCATGTTTGAGGAAATGCACTGCTGCCCCTGACCAAATCACTCGTGTGTAAAACGCAACACGGTTATAGATTTCTTCATTAATTAAGGCAGTATTGGTTTAACAATGGCAACCCATAAGTCATGGCTGGACTTAAATATTTTAATGCTCTGGGTTGTGAATTAAATGTACAACCTTCCTCTCATATGCATCTCAATGAGGGCGATCACATGCGCTGAAAAACCAAGTGAGGACAGACAGTGCTTGAAAACGGTGGGCACATCTTGTCCCCCATCGCCACTACATCATAAATCATGTCTCTAGTTACAGATGACTGAGAAATCCTCTAATTGTAAAATGCAGCTACTCTCTATCCACCAGATGTAGTTATTGATTCGGAAAGAAACTGGATGCCTTATTTCCTCTGGGCTGCTGGATACACCACAGTGGAAAACAAATAGGCCAGTAATGACAGCGTTTATTAAAGAGATGCAGGCTTGCTTTCTGTCACTGTGTGTTGTCTCTATCTGCGGAAAACGTGGCTCTCCCGTCAGACAGGTATTCGAGGGGAAAAAGATACAGTACTCTCACAGCACGGTGCTCTGTTGACAGCCCAGTCAAGTGGAAGACGTAACAAATTATCGCAACGTAAACACGAACAGTGAACACGGGGAGGCACCTTATTTTTACATGAAAGAGGAATGCCACCGGAGCAGAGCAGACATAACCACTGCTCCGGGTCTTAACAAGGGCATTTGCATATCTCGATGGCTTGAGCCTATCAAAGAAACAGCAGCATAGCCATCTAGTTGCTGTTTAGTCTGATGTGAAAAGAGAAAAAGGCTGAAATAATACTGATATTCTTAGACTGCCAAACATGGCTGATCCTTTGTACTGATGTTAAATACCTGGGACCAGGGAAGACAAGAAAATCTCCTTTGAAACCTGCATGTTTCTTTGGAAATGACTGCATTTCCCTCAGTTCCTGTTCACTAAATGCCTCCCCTGATGATTGCTGATCATAGCTCGGCAACCATAACTGGACAAAGCAGGTCTGTCATGCTCTGGTTTACTTCACATGCTGAAGCGGTGTGCAGTGGGCTGCATTATGGGAGATACTCAGTATTTAAAAAAGAAAAAACTAAACTAACATATAGGAGCAAAATTGCACAATGTATCTCTTCACAATAACATTCCCACTGTGTGGAAGCTGTTCTGGGCACTACTAGATAAGAGAGTAGCATAATGTTAGCTGTCCCGTCCTGCTCTTTATTGGTTTTCGTGGATGTTTTCACTGCAGCAACCACAGTCGCTGTGCTAGATGGCATTACATTCATCAAAAACACTGGTCAGTCCTCAAGCTAAAAGAATGAACTCTTGTGTTAAACATTTTGTTCAAACATACAAACACTGAAGCATAAATCCAGTTTAATCAAAGCTACGCAGCTCAACAGGCTGATGTTTGAATGATATCATGTATGTAACCTTCAAGTCCTTATTTACAACCATGAGCTAAACTAATTAGCTCTGGCTGATCAGATCTGACAGTGACAATTTCAGTGACATCCTCAGCTATCAAAGTCGATACTGTACTGGATGAAATCCATCTATCTCTGAAGTAAAGGAACAGTTGTTTCAATAAACTGCATCATACCCACTTTACTGGAGACAGGCAGCAATGATTAGCTGAAATCATCGTTTTTAAAAATCACATTATGAACCTACTGCAGCACAAAAGCAATGTATCTTTCAGACCTAAAGACAATGCTAAAAAATGTGGAGGAAAGGATGTACAAGCATAAGAAAATCCCCTTTGAGAGGAGATCCTGCTGGAGGCCATGTTACCAGGATACACGGATCATGACTGTGGAAAACTCTGATTTTTTTTCTCCCCCGGCAGTGATATAGTTTGGTAGGGGTGTGTATCGGAGCTGAACCTCCAGCCTCTTGCTGGCAGAAACTGAGACCCATTTCCATGCCAATTGTCTACGGGGGCCCCCACCATGACAGCTATCTCAGTGTTCACTGAGCCCACTTTGATTTTTCTCCTTTTACCAGATCACCAAAATTCAGTCAACTCATGCGGGCGAAGCAAGTGAGAGAAAAAAAAAACTCATTATTTTTAATACAGTCTACATTTTCTTTGTATGAAATCCTGAAATATGAACAGGTGTTCTTTTCGAATTTTAATGCTGGCTCTTTTACAGCTCAGCATCTGAGATTTCTTTTCAGTTCTGCCTGCCTAGCACTCCAGAGATGAAGACGCTGCCTTTGCGGTTTCATTCCAAGGTAAGGCCAGGACTCAGAGGAACAGAGTTACAGCCAATCCTTGACAAATTTGCGAAAAAAAAAACCCCTTCTGAGTGAAAATACTTTAGTGTGCAAGACTCTGCCAATGTGATTTCATGACACCCACGCAGTGCAATAAAGAACTTGTCTTAACATCCGACAGCCTTTGGTGGCCATATTATGTATGTTTCCCAACTCTCTGGAATAAATTTGAACTTGTTAACTGTATCATGCTGAGAGTGCGGCTGCTTAGAAGGATGTGTGAGTCTTTTCAGTTGGCAGACCACACGCTCAGATGGATTTCACCACGCCACAATTTCACTCACTTGAACTCGGCTGTGATGAGGTTGAAGCCGTTGTAGAGGTGGCCTTCTGACGACACCTTCTTCAGGTAGGAATAACTATCCTGATCCTTGTCCATAAGGTAGTTAGACACTAGAAATCCTGCAGAGAGGTATATACAATCAATAAATCCAGCCTGGCTGTTAATAATAAATACACAGAAACTGTGTCAAAAAATAATAAAATAGATATGTGAAACTAACAAAACAAATCATTTCCAGCAGTTGTGTTAGGTTGATAACTGAAAACTGCAAAGAACCATGACTATTACTGACTGCCAGTCCCCCTGTGCTTCTCTAATCACCCATCACAACACAGAAAGTTACCAAATGTTTACCTCACTACATAAAGAATGAAAATCAACACATGTGACCTGCTGTTTTACATCAGTCATCACTATATAGATGCCAATGAACCATTTAAGAGAACCCCTGATCTTCATTATAACTTTAAGAAATTATATAAGTAGACTTAAAATGTATTAAACCTGTTAATAAATAAACCCGAATTGTAAGAAACATGCAAGATACTTTGCAAGAGACTTGAGATGTTTGATGTCAGACTAGACATTTTATGAGTATATTTGCAGCTGGGTCACCTCTTCCTTGTGCATCAGGGTTGGGACGTCCGTCCATGTAGTTAGTGATTGCAGCGAGCTTGCCCCGCTTATTGATGCCCAGCCATGAGCCTCCCTCCTTACCATATTCCAGGTCCAGGCCTGGTAAACACAAAAGTGTTACAATGCTGATTAAACGCAATGTTCATCAGACTTCATCTGGAGGTAAAATATATTGTGCGCTGTTAACAGCCATTAGCCAGTAAAGCATTACCTTCATGAAAAAACTGGAATTACATTGATTACAACATGGGAAATAATTAATTTAATTTCCCATGGTGCTGTAGATTTTCCACGATGGTTTAAGAATCAACATGAGACAGTTTCATGAACAAGTACACTGGTAGTCTGCATGATGTTTTTTGGAGATATCTATGTAAAACATATGAGGAAATTCAGTTCAATTGGTTAAGTTCCCATTCATTAAACATTTTTAATTGCAAGCATTTCTGTCCAAACACTGCAGGTCAGCCGCAGAAAAGTGAAATCTGTCAACATGCAAGCAGACACGCATCACATGACGATGTTTTTTCAAGGAAATTTGAAATTCTCCAATAATTAGCACCAAATTACATATTATCAAGTATTTGCGGGAAATGTCCTTGAAAATTGTTAGCAGATTATCTGTAAAAATATAAACCGCTACTAAACACAGAGCTTACTCTAATAGGTTATATCTTTACATGAGACAATTTAAAACATTGGTCTTACAACAATCGTGCTCGTCCTTGGCAGGACTAACCCTCAATCTGCAAGCTCTGAAGCAAGAAGTCCTTTCTTACAATATGGATCAGACAAAGGCGCTAATAAAATATACTTAGCTTGAACTGCATAAATATATAATCTCAACTGACTGTGTCTGACAGAAATCAAATCACAAATCAAAGCAAGTGTATATGGAGTGTACTCTTATGGACTGCCCTCGTGTAACAATAAAGGCCTTGTTTTCTCTCAGCTTTCCTCTTCTTCACATGACATGGTAAAGGTGGGGCACTGGGAGTCTACTGCACTTCCTGCTGATCAATAAAGACAGGTTCACTTACACTGACAGTGACCAAGACAGCTAAATGGTCTTACTCCCAGTGGGGCTGGATAGAAAGCTGGCCCGATCCCACTGGGAGCTATAGCTTACTTCCCCTCTCGTCATGCTATGTCTCCTTCAGGGCCCTGCCTCCGCAGCCCCCTCGCCCCGCAGATAAGGCAGAGCCATTTATTCCTGTCACATCGCATAAAAGCAGCCATCAATTAAGGCCCCACTATTGGAGTCCTGACCCCTCTATTACAGAGGGGAGAAGGAGACCGATGAACAACGAGGCTATCTCTGCGTTTCCTCCTTCAGCAGAAAAAAAAGGATGATTGATTTCCCCCGCTTCGCTATAATGTGTATTGGACATCAGTCAATTAAATATAGTTTACTGCGGGTGGGGATGTCCTGTGATGGAGTGGAAGAGAATTGGATTGTGGGGTGAAGGAGACAGATTCTGCCCTGATTATTGAAAGGCATTTAGCCTTAAAAACAACTTTAGACGATAACGGCTAAAAAAGCAACATCTGCTGTATTTTCACACAGTCGCAGAGCAACGAGGCTTGTGTTGTAAAGTCTGACATATTTTTCATTTGTCTCAACTCAACACAAATTCTTCCACATCAGTTTCACATATAATCCTTCACCTGGTTTCTTTTGCTTTATTTGCAACTTTTAACCATTTTAGCGACATCTCTCTTGAGAAAGAGTTAAACGGGTGTCAGACAGAAGCAAAGCCTGCCCTTCCAAACACAACTAAATGATGAAACTTGATTTATGATAACTAATTATCTCCCATTAAAGAAGACAAACCAGTTATTCTTCACTATGGGTTATTTACCATATTATGTCGTGTGTGTGCATTAGCACGGAAGTGAAATGGTGAGCTGACTTACCACTGAGGATTTCACTGCTGGTCCCCCAGAAGTCTGCAGCTTTGGAGGGCCTGTTGTAGAATTCATCTCTGTTTGCAGCCAAAATGAGCCTGTGGCGAGGGACGGAGAGGGGTTAGGAAAGTGTTCTGTTATTTCTCTTCATTCGGTGAGTTCTGTTCATTTGCTCTTGACATGAAACAGTGATGTACTGCAGAAGGCCGTTGCTGGCCTCAGCAGCAGTTCCATCATCAACGGCTCATTCATCATCACGAACACATGCTATCCCATCTCATCAGCTAATGACTTAGTAAACACACAGACAGTTTGCCGCTGACTCAGTGTTCTGGACGTAGTGTTTTACACGTTTTCTGCCTCTCTTTGGCTTCATAAAGCCCTCATATGTGTCCAGGAGTCTTCAAGAAGACTAATGTAACAAACTGATTGAGCAGGGTACAAAAGGTCGAGGTTACAAGGACGAGGTGTCCTTTGATGACGACCAAAGAAGAGAGGATCAAAAGGAATGTGACATCAAAAGGACAAGGTGATATAAAAGAGGAAGTTAAGCGAAACAGAACTTGTGATCCAGGTTCACCAGGTTCAGTGTTGCAGCTGCGTCAGTGTAATACAGCAGCTTGGTGCAATTACACACACACACACACACACACACACACACACACACACACACACACACACACACACACACACACACACACAC
>JBAJHX010000076.1:4840046-4850934 GCA_037176925.1 Amniataba percoides | reverse complement strand
ACACACACACACACACACACACACACACACACACACACACACACACACACACACACACACACACACACATATACACATACATACATATACGTATATATATATATACATATACACACACACAAAATAAATATATAAACATATAAACTCCTGCAGAGCTTTATTTTAAATTGTATGTCAGTTTAAATTATGAGTAAATGTCTAAAAAATAACGCACAAAACATGTTGAATGTTTCAATTTGGTAAAACAGTGCAGCCATAAATAATGTAGAGTCTAGGATTTGAATATTTACCTCAAAATCACATGGCTCCAGTGCAGAACAAATAGAACAGCACACCCAGGATATGATACTGTGTATCTAAGGATAATTTTCTAACCTTATAGATATGTAGGGGGATCTCACCTTTTTTCTCATTTTGCAAAGCTCTCTGTGTTTGCTTCGTGTCTGTAAGCTCTCCAGGTGTTAGATCTTTTTTTTATTAACAAAGCAAGGCTGTGACACAAATATTTACTGCTACAAACAAGAGCCAACACTCTGAACAAGAGCATGATCTGTCTTATTGCGTGGAACTCTGTAGTTTGAGACAGGCTGCCTGTCAGTTAAGCACTGTGCTGCACTTTGACCAGCATTATTATTCCAGGTCTCGCTGAGTAATGATGCCATTATGTTCACGGCTATGAACGACTACAAACTGCATGGTGACCAAGTATCTAATGCAACACTAATCATTAGTTTCTATAGCCCTGTACGATCAGGTCACTGCGGTCAATTGGAACTGTAGCATCGCTCAGTGTGTATATATCCTCACACACCTGCTTGTTTTCCACTACACCATAAAACTCCTCATCCAGCTCATCTCACCAGTTCGGGAGTTATGAAACACAGGAAACAATTATTCTGTTGCTCAGAGGAGAGGATGACCTCTCAGTACTGCACCATGGGACCTTTGTAAACATGAATTAGCATTTTAGCAGAGAATCATGTTGTTGATTCAATGGTGTGCACACACACAAACCCCGAACATATATACTTATAATAAAACTAATTACTGTGCATTTGTAGGATTCAAGTTGAAGATCACTGACATGTGGATTTAGAGACCGCACAGAGGCACTTATATACACCCTTTGGGCAAACTACATGGGCCAGAAAAAAAAGAAGGTCTATGAAATTTATTGACCCCAGTATTCACTGTATGTTCCCTCTGAGCTTGGCAGTGGTAGCCCCATTAATCTTTCAGGATGGGAGCTTGGATCCTTTTATGAGCAAACAGATAAACCAAACTGACCTAATGAGGGTCGACCTCTGTGCATCAAAGGCTAATGATAGCCTGTTCCCATGGCACCGTGTGACCCAAAACAAAGCTAACACTAATGATGCTACACAAGAGAGAGCATCTGCTATTGGATCCTGAGGGGGAAAATCACAAGCGAGCAGCTCTGATCCCAGTAAGTCAGCCAGCTGCATCATGTAGAAGGGATGGTGAGAAGCAGAGAGGTATCAAAGCTCTTCATGAATACTGAACTCTGATTTCTTTTCTGTTCAATAAACACGGTGACTTGGCAGCAGCCACTTCAGGGTCACTGTGGTATTATGTATTCAAGTACATTCATTATTTTGTAAAACTTTTGTGAGCACTTGACCTTTCATCTAGCATTAACGTCATGTTGAATTTCCACTTGACCAAGCATTTGCTCCAAGACAAGGTATTTTCAAAAGTAGCTGGAGGCCTATTACATTTGCTGTACTTATTTTCTGTGACTGGAGGAAACAGCTTTTCATGACTATATCACTTTTCCATCCGTAGATGTTGAGATATTTCACTGGATAAATGGAAACTTTAATCTGCTGACCAATGCAACAGGAAAAGTCAGGGGCTAACCAAAGTCATTAGGGTTCATTCGCTGGGCACTATTGGTCATCATGGACATCAGTGAAGAAACTACATATGTCAATCTCATGGAGGTGCAACAGAAAAAATCAGGGGACCACCCAAACATGTGGGATTCATCCACTGGGGACCTGAATGTCTGTGGAAAATTTGTTTATAATCCATCCAGTAGCTAGATATTTAAGTATGGATGTATGAACTGACTAAACAGGCCACAATAAAACATACAGGGGATATTCATATTCCCAAGGGGATCGACCTTTTAGGATTTGAACACGCCAATATCTCTTTGTCCATGAGGCCAAAATATCAAATTACGTACAACACATATTAAAATTTCACTGGCAGATTGCCATAAGTGACATCATACTCCAGAGTAGATAAACATTTTTATCCCGACCGTGTCAAAATCTCTATGTAAAACTGCTGGGAAGTGTTTGTTTCGTTGATCTCTTTCATCTCTTTGGATGCAATAAAGAAAGCAGCCTCTAGGGGCTGCTGGTGGAGCTGTTACTGATATTTAAATGACATGAATGAGCCCAAAGGAAGTACTATAATTACAGGTCAAATCATATTACAATGCCGCTGCGTGCTTTAATTCTAAGCAGCTGAAAAATTTTAAACACACAAAAAAAGTGCAGACTAGAAATGGAGTTTCGAAATACAGAAATCTCAGCATGTGGGTAATGATTGAGCCATTTGTGCTGAACATGAACCCATTTAACTCCCACAGGTATATTCCTGTCATTTTGTGTGGTGGGAATCTAGTAAATGTACTTAATGAAACTTTAATTTTGCCTTCAACCCAATTTTGTCAAAATATGCTGCACATTTCTTTTGATGCACATATCACTGCAGCAAGAGAAAACTACTTCTGCAACTGGTCATCTATATATAGCACTGATGTAACCACATTAGGCCACAGTACGTTTCACCTTTCCCCAGGTTCAGGTCTGAGTCAGTGCTCATGACACTCCTCTGCTGTGATCTCCTTAGGCGGGGTCAGACTCCCAGAAGGAAGGACAGAGATGGACTATGGCCAGGTAGAGCGCTCACTCTCGAGCTTGGGGGGATTATAATAAGCTGGACTCAACATCCCCCTGTAACTCACAGTGACTGCTCATAGTGCACTGGTCTGTGCAGCCCACTGAGAGGAGTTGGCATGTACTGATGGGTAGGGCACATGGAGGTTGCACTTTTGTTACTGTCTGCGTGTTTGCACGACTGCTCAAAGCTCCACACTGCAGCATTGTCAGAGCATGACAACAGCGACATTAAGACTTGACATGATTGATTTATCAACTTGAAAGGTCCCCGCCCCCTTACTCTTATTTTGATTTCTTAAAAGTTATCTATATATTCTGTAGCTGCATGTTCCAATACTTCACTGAGGCTATATGATGCAAACTGAGTGAAATATTCTAAACCAGCACTGTGGAGTTTATTTTTATAGCTGCATCAAAAAGAAATATCATGCATAACTGTCATGCACATTTGCCAACAATCCCGCCTGACATGCTGGGTATCTTTTTAAAAGCAGCCTTACAAAAGTTGTTTATCTTGATGGACCAAACAAGGATTAAAGGATAACATGCTGCACTAAAAAATCAAAAGCTCACAGGTGCTTATGGCGTTTGATCCTGATGTTGGTGTTTTTCCACTTGCTGCTTGACAATTAAGAGAGGTTAGCAGAGCGGCACTGTATATAAAGACACTGTGGTTTGGCATTTCTTACGAAATGCAAGATGTTTAATCTTTATTAACTCTAAGTGTGCAGGTCTGTGGGTTACTAAGCTCTCTGAGAGCAACTGTGCAAAGAATTTGTATTTTATAGCAATACGTTTTAGTGTACAAACTAATTCTGGTTAACTTTAACAGTATGTTTGAAAGCAGCTCCCTTGTTTGCTCAAGAACTTCTTGAAGTTCTTAATAGACTTGTGAAACTTTCCTTAAAAGACAGATGCAACAGATTGAGTTGAGTAAGTCGAGTACTACTCTTTGGCCATAAGTGCACTTTTTTTGCACATGATGGATTTCACAATCTTTTGTGAGTATCTATGTTATGAAATAATAATTTCTTTTGAAATTCCCTGTGCTGTACTTTGTGGCTGATTAAACAAGTCTTATTACATACTTAGACTGCTTTGAGCATAATGAGAACCAGAGTGTGTTGAAAGGTTTAACTGCTCACCTGTAGGCATTTTTGGATGCAGGCCGGGGGTCGAACTTGAAGAAAATTATACACATGGATGTAATGGGGCAGGGAGAGGGGGGGTTGACAATAGTTCACTCAATCCACCTTTCAAATCTTTGTCATATCTGACAAAAACAAGAAAACAGAAAGAGAAACAAGTAAGCACCACTAACACCATCATGACCTTAGAGGACAGAGTTGAACGTGATCAAATATCATGCTGATTAAGATAACAGATGCTAAAGACTTCCCTCACAGTCTGTATCTATAGAGATACATCTGCAGGGACAAACACTAGTGTTTACAGTGCACCCTCCTACTTCACTAAACAGATCATTATTTCAGTATTTACATGGTGCACTTGGCTGCAGGACAAACAAATGGACCATCCAGAGTACATACTGTGTGCAAACATAAGCCCTGTGTTAGTGTCACTCACGTTTATTATCTTTATCACGCTTTGAACTATGATGAGTGCAAAGGTGACAATTCAGAAATACAACATGACTCACATTATCAGCTAATGATGTGCTACATAGGGTTATATAATCTGACACTCCAAAGCTAGCAGGTTATAATCACACGGACTATTAAAGTTACAAATAGTTGCTGGAGTCCTGCTTTGAGATGAGCTAGCCAACCCACATAGCTCATGCACGCCGTGTGTGTATGTGGCTGCTGACAAACAGGTTTTCCCTGCAGAGCTAACAAGGGTTAGGTGACGTTATGACATGTTGCTGTCTGTTTCACCACTGGTAGCTAAACTAGTTCGAGGTGAACTTGTCAACCTGAGCAATAACTAGCTAACGTTAGCATTAATACAGTCCCCGACACAAAAGTGACAGAGAGACAAACCCGGCTAACGCTGGCTACCTACCTAAACGCAGTTAAGCGCCATACAAGAGGCTGAGGATGATGTTTGCTCTGCTGACTGTTTGTCTCATACACAGTTTGCTGCTCTGTGGTGTCGGCTGCTTGGACTCACTGTCCCTTTACACTCGCTGCTGACAACTAAAGGGAAGTGTTCACGCTGAGTGACATCGATTTACTCCACCGGGCGTCTCACCAGCCTCTACATCGGGAGGCGGGGTTTAATCTCAATGCGTTGTCATGTATGCCGCCCACTCCAGTAATACAAGGTTTTAAAACAAGTGCTCCTTAAAGGCGGCTCTGTATGTCGTTGTGATTGGTCAGTTTGCCATCACAGTAACAACCAATAAACTCACAGCAAATAGTAACAACTACATTTCCGGTTAGTTACACTAACACTCAAAATAAAAGCACCGATATTTGCGTGTGTGAAATATCAGTGATGATCGCAAATATTATCATAGATGAATAAAAAATGGATCACGCCTTGGCTTGATGAGACCTGAACTGGAGCACAGAGTGTTTTTCCCGTGTCTTCATTTAGTGCAAGGATCAACATCTTAATGGCCTTTGCATTCAAATGAAAGTTGCTTCTGAGGCTCAGCTCCGTATGAAGGACTGCAGCACCCTCATTCAGACTCTCCAAAAACAAATAACATAGACAGCACACATCACACTCCTCGCACGGTCGTACACTATCTAAAGAACAAAACAATTGCAGTTAGCTGATTTCATCTACAGTTTTATTTACTTTAGTGTTTTGACGTTTTGACCCTTTACTTTGAAAATATAGATACTTCTATGCATTTGCGCGGACTTGACGATGCCACGGTGCCAGTACATGAAAACAATAGATGTGCCGATTCTGGATAAATAAAGGGCGGAGACGAAGATAAACTTGAAATAAAATATAATATTATAAAAACTGACATTCTTTGTTTGGGGGAACTTGAAAATCGAGTTCAGAGAACAGAGCTAATTTTAAAAGAGTACAAGCCAAATGAGAACAATTTAAAGTGACCAGCATCAATGAGAGTAAGTAATTAATTCAATAATCACCTAGATAAATCATCATAAAAAAAACAGAAAACAAAAAGAAAATCAGTCACACGTTTCCTCCAGTGCAGTGTTGAGTGTTGATGGGGCGGAGACAGAGAGGCAGTGACCGACAGCATCCAGCTCTGTGTGGATGAGCTTCTCACACAGCGCGCTCACTTCACCGGACACAACTACACACACTCTCCCCGACCGCAGGAAGAAAACAACTTTTAAATTACTTCGCCTACTTTGATTTTTTTTAATTTAGTTTAATTTCCCCCCCGCGTGTGGCGCGCGACCTGCCGACCACCTGAGATGAAGATGATGATGAAGATGATGCTGCGTTGGGCTCCAACCCTGTAGTGTCCCTGCAGCGGCCAACTTGTGCGTGAACATCAACGTTACTCGGCGGAGCCTCGGACTATACATCACACCGGAGACTCTCCTCGCTCCAGAGAGGGAGGATGAACGAGACAAACTGAGGTAAAAAAAAATATATGTATGTATATTCATACACAGTGCTCTGTCTGTCTGTCTGTATCCATGTGGCGAATATCGGTGCTACGCCAAGTTTTAGCCTGTGCCATCACTACTACAAGTCGGGGAGGAGGGTGTGACGATACAGTAATAACAGCAGTGTAATAACAACGTGAAGGGGCGCTGGGAAAAGGCTGAAAATAAGGCATCCTGTCTGCTGAGAGAGCAGGTGCGCTGATTAGTACACACGGAGCCGGTGTGCTGGACAACATTTATCACGCTTTTGTTAAATAGTAGGTTGTTTTTTATGTGGTACGACAGCTTGGAGCAGGTTTTATGCTGCTGAATAGCTGTACTGTAACAAACGCACTGATTTGGTGTAATACATTCGGTGTATTTTCGTGTTTTTTATGCTCTTGACGCTAATGGACGCGGTCAAAGGCGGCGGGCGCGAGCCGTAACGAGCTGTCAATCATCTCATCCTCCGTTGTTTTTGCCCCTCCTGTTTGTGAGTGAGTTGCCATGGAGAGCCTTCCGGTACTTGTCCTCTAATTACCTTATTTGGAGAAGGGGTCGGGCCGCTGCTGGTCCAGAGTAAGGAGCCGCCACAAAGACCGGATCACTCTGGAGACCATGACACCCCCCACACCCAGCTCCCGCTAAAGGCTTCAGGTAGATCAGCATCACGCAATTAAAGCAATTAAGTGTGTGCAGGGGGGCAGTTCATTATACGACTCTTACTGAGTGTGAAGGTCCTCCATACAAACCTTTGAGACACTGAGCTCACACCCCCACTGCAAGAAATTGTTCAGTGTTTCAGTGGGGCCAGTGACCAGCCTCAGTGTTAGGAGAGTGAAATAATGCAAATTATTTGTCTTAATATATATGAATATGCATGTTTTGAAGGGACCTGATGTGCAGATTTAAAATGCTAAATTTTTAATGACTTTTTTGAAATTGAATATATAGGATGCATCAGTCAGTGGTACTGCGTAACTTCGTGTGTGTGTGTGTGTGTGTGTAGTGAATGGTGTTGTGAAAAGGGGAACAAAAAGCTAAGCAGAAGCAGGAGGGGGAAAAAAGCGGTTGCAGGTGCAGAAAAAGAGAGCCACTGATCACTGGGGGTTACATGGTAGTGAGAACTGAGGCCAGGTGCTCCACGCTTGGCCCGCCATCTCACTCAAGGACCTCCTCCGCGTAATCGGGGTACGATGCAGTCTGGTAATTTGATAACAGAAGCTGCAAAAAACTCTGTTTCATCATACTGTCTCAGATTTCTGCCAAGCCACTGCACTGAGCACACGTGGACCTGAGAATTTAGGCCATTCAGATGCTGCAGACGCTGTCAGATACACACAGTGCAACGATGAAGCCCCATTCCTTCTTCTTTTAAAATGAATTTCCCTACATTTTTTTTTTCCAATGGCAAATAACATTTGAAGGTTATGTAATAATTAGAGGTCGTTCAATGCATGTTTCCACCTGTAAATGTGATGTAAGAGTGTCAGATATTAGGATGGACCAGTGTATGCCAGTCCTCAGACTACAGACTGAATACTTACTTGCACTTAAATTGTAACAGTTTGTGGGATCTCTTCCTCCTGAATGACTTTATCCTTTGGCAGGCCTGTAGGTGTAAATCAGTTCACAGCAGCCACATTTGCCAGTGTCTCCTTAGATGCCTCCACGTCAGCACACCCTCACTATCACAGATTACATATTGGACTTATTGACAATCAGGAAGGAGCTCATGTGGAACACAAAATATTTGCAACTCAAACACAGAGCAGTCTCTGGACAGGACGGGAATTTTCACACCACCTGTGACAGCTAAAAACTGAAAAATGCTCCGTAACGGGGATAAACAGCAAGACTTCCCATGAATGCTAATGTTAAAGAATAATCCAGATTTATCTGTTTCCTGCTTAAGGTATCGCAGGCTCTCCTGGATACTGACAAAATATAACAACTTTGTCTTTTAAACCATTATATATTCTGTTTGTTCCTGAAGCACACTTCACTTAAAATTCTCTACCATAATCACCAGTTTGCAAGCTGATTAATGACCAGCAAAACAAAGCTGCAGATTGTAGTAAGCTACATGTTTTTTTTAATATTAGAACACTAAAAAGAAATAGCTTTTTTACCTTGCAGATCAGACCCAGCTGTGACCTGTTTTGTTTTTTTGCCCATGGAAAGAATTCATGCATCACCATTTGAAGATTTCAAAAGGTTAAAATGTCATTTTTGTAATGGACTTGACAAGACCTGAGGTCAGCTTTAATCTCAAGATCAGTTCATGCTCTAATGCTCTAATTTAGTACGGAGTAGGATGCCTGAAGAAGATGTAGTTTTCCCAACTGTCAGTCCTGCAGCATATCAGCAATTTGGATATAAATGTAGAAGCTGGTTACTGTCAGGTCCTGTCTCTGTCTCAAGTTTGCAGGGACCGACTGGCCTTGACTATCATATGATTCTGTGGTCTCAAAATCAGACTTTCATTCCTCCTTCCAGCCATTCATTTTTTATGTTTCCTGTGTTGTTCTTCCTGATTGTGGCAGGTTGGAGTTGCATTGGGCTACAGGGGGTACACCTTGAACAGGTGGGTCACAGGTGGATCACAGACCAATAATCATGTTTTACTGCTCCTGCAGCGATGAAGTTAATAGTCACAGAGCAAGATTATGGCTGAAATGTTACTAAACCACCTGTTTCACCCTTCAGAAACATCATAGATCAGTTTAATGATCTTTATAATGTAGTCATTATAAAAACATTTGTATACATTTTAATGTGTGATAATGAGAAACTTCTTTCACCTCTCACTAAGCCCTCCTTAAAAATGCATCATTCTGTCTTTGGGAGAGACGGAGGAGTTGTCTCAGGTGTTGTGTTGCTCTGTATGATGGCCTTATAGTGCAATGTATAGCTGTGGTATCTGGGCTGTTGATACTGACTGGCCCTGTGCTCTTATACCTGTGTAAAATGTTTTCTCGACTGTATCAGAGGGAAACATGAAATACTCAGGCAGAAAAAAAACTTAGCAGGTAGGTTGATTTATGCGATGCGGGGGTAAAAAGGTCTGTTTTCATAGTTGTGTTTCAGAAGGCTGATTCCAATATTGTTGTGTGCAAACCACCAGTAGCCAATATTTTGTATTGTTATTTCAATCCAAAGTCCTCACAGCTCTTGAAAAAGGAGAGTAGTAAACAGTGGGAAGAGTCTCCATGCATTAATTGGTTTCTGCAACACATTGCAATAACAGTTGCAATATACTGCAATAGTCCATGGGTGTTTTAAGGCAGAAACATTGAATGATTTAGTATAACCAGACAATGAGTATTCCTAACAGAGATTGAGTCTCTTTAGTGGTGATCATATTTATCTGTGCTGTGTTATTATCATTATCTTCTGCAGTGGGACCTATTGAGTGATCATTTAGCACTGCCTTTAAGTTAAATCAATCTACTTAAATGTTTAAACAAACAAGTGGATAAAATGTTCAGATTCTGCCATTTTATGGTTTGGTGGCTAATATTTCTGAGGGATCAATGCCAGCCACCTGGTTTCTCATACAGCATATGTAAATGTAAACAGTGTTTTATGCTGCCAACTTATTCTTATTATTCTTATTTTCTTGTATTGTTTTCTCCAGAAAATTGTATTTTGATCTAGCCTGTCATTTTAATAACAACATAAAGCTCACCAAAAGCAGTAACAGGGAAATGTTCTTTTGACTTCAAGTGTCAGTCCTGTTAGTTTCATCTTTTATTTGCCATTTTTTAAAATGGGCTGGAATACTTTTCCCTGTAAATTAAAAGCCTCTATTCTATGGTCCTACCTTCTTTACCGGTGTAGCTGTGAGGTGCACCCAAGTGCAGGACACAGATGCAGACGTCAGGTGATGTTATGAAGGTTTATTACAGGGTATTCGGGAATGGAGATGGAGTGGAGAGGAGATGATGGCTGGCGGGGGCCGAGGACAGGTGAGCGATTGGTGATGGCGGAGTGTGGCTGGGTAGGAGCGGAGGGGAAAGGTGTGAGTGTGGTTGACTAAAGAGGTGCAGGGATAGCAGGAGGATGATCCTGGGGCACAAGGGGAAAAGACAGTGAGTAAACAACTTAGAATGAACACAAGGAACAGTTCTCAGGATTGCTAACCTCTAAAGTGCCTTTAGTGTGAACTTCCACGGTAGCCAAGTCGATGATCTGGCAAAGACTGGGAGGAGAACGGGGACTGATTTGCTGCAAGGTTGATGAGCTGACTGAGGGCAGGTGTGCAGGGTGATCAGGGATCCAGGAGCTCAGAGAGCTAGTGCCATGCCTACAGCGCACACACACACACACACACACACACACACACACACACACACACACACACTGACACAGGGGAAAATACACTGGGGCTAAGGCTGTGGC
>JBAJHX010000076.1:4817359-4839946 GCA_037176925.1 Amniataba percoides | reverse complement strand
CACACACACACACACACACACACACACACACACACACACTGACACAGGGGAAAATACACTGGGGCTAAGGCTGTGGCACCTTCTTCCAGTATGTAGTGATAATGGAGCAGGGATGGAAGGACTTCTAATGCAAAAACAACTAACAGTAAAAAAATAGATTCTGATTTACATGCACATAAATCACAACAAAATCAGTTTCTATATTTTTTGCCCTTAAAAGTATTGAGATGGAATGTAAAAAATGTATTTTAGCTTTAAATTAATTGTTAACTTAACAGACTCAACATAGCAGAAAAAGCGCAGGTGTAATTAATACCACTTACAATGCTTCTGTCCCATTTAAGGGTATCAGTAGGCCATGTTAGTGAGCCAGCATGCATTATGATAGGGCCTTGGAACAGGTAAAGTTAAACTGAGTGCAGCCCTCGTAAATGATGATTAATTACACCAACTGTCTTCACAATTCATTTCCACACATTAACCAGGCAGTATGGATAGATCGCTGTATGGATCGCCTCTTACATGAGAATTTAGCATTTCACTTACAAACCCTACAAACACAGGCAGGTGACTTTTGCTAACGTTGAAATGATGTGACGTCACTAAACATTTCCCACACAAACAAAATGTCAGTCAAGCACTACTCACTGCTTCTCACACTCACACTGCAGTAACTTTCTATTTCTCCAAGTCTGCGGCTTCAGCACTAACAGTAGAGAAGAAATGACTAATTGAAATGACCCTTTGCACAAAAACATGTTGCTGTACACTGAGAGCCGATGTTACGTTAATCACATTAGCCTTTTACCTACCTCATTATAGTTCCATGGTCAGTGTAGCATTTCATTACTGACCACACATGGGAATTATAGAGCAACAGCAGCATTAGATAGAAATTGTATTTTGTATTTTCCAGTTCAATTAGAGCAAAAAATGATATACTTCACACCCTTGAGTGCTTAATGCATAATGTTTAAAATGTATGCAGTATTTCTTGACTCAGTCACATAGGGTGGTAATTATCAGCAAAACTATCACAGCGCACATGAATTATTTCGAGCAACACTCGCAGGCTTATTCCTGTGTGCTCACTGCATATGGAGATGGAGATGATTGTGATTCTTCTGCTGTGCGGGATCATACGTGAGCTGTGTTTCCTGGCTGTTGTGAGCTGACTGAAGCGGTCTGTGATAGTGAGTGGTTAGGAAGGGAGGGTTAAAGCCAGTCCGGACCCAGAAATGAATGGTCCTTTGTGGGACAGACACCTGCAGAGCTCTGCCTCCTGCTCCTGCAGTGATTAACATGCACCTCCAACCTCTCTGGCCTTCCCACTCCACAGTCGCCTCGGCCGCCCATCCTGGCTCTTCTCTGCTGTCTTGGCACCTGTGCGACATCACCCATCCTGCACAGGCTATAACTTATGTCTTTGTCTGGGCTGGGCAAACACAACGTGACCGCAGAACTGTGAGAATGGAATCGATTGCTTCTGTCAGGGGGTTAAATTTAGAAGTTTTGTGAAAGGTAGACAGTGTGGCTTTGTTTTGGCAGGGGAGTTTGAGGGGACGTGTCCAAAATGTGTTTTTTATGTCAGTTTTAAAAGGATTTGCTTTCTTTTTTGTTTTCAGATAGTGGGAAAAGACTACAATCCCTCGAAATGAGTTACACAGATTATTTTTCTGCCACAAGATTATAACCACAAAGTTAAGTTCTCAAGGTAGATATGTTTATGAAGACATAATTCACGACAGGCAAAGGGTAAGAGAAATGTTAGCTCCTCCAACAGGCTAACATCACCTGGAATATTCCTAGTTCCAATAGGCTGTATTTATTAAGGGATTGAAGTGTAGTCTTTCTTTCACAGCTAGCAATATAAGAAAGAATAATTCTCGAGTTTTACAACAGATAAACAACATCAAAAAGCTGCATTTTTCTCGCCTTCTGCACAGTAGTGCTCAGGACCTGTTCTGTTTTTTGTTTGAACTGAAGACTCACATATACATTTTGGGTACAGCTAGGATATTCATTGTTATAATATTAATATCAAAGACTGAGACTTGGATTTGAATTGCAGTGTGCCACGTCATGTGATATTTCCTGCTTTGCAAAGATTACATTACAGTCAAGCGATACATTTCTTAGTTGCAGCTGAGTGTAATGAAGAGTGAATGCGTCTACCTGCTTGGCCTTTGTATCAACATTACCAGTGATATTTCTAAGCACCCAGGCGTTAATGATCCTCTAAATGTCAGTTTGATTATTGGTTTGAGCTGGTCAATATAAACCAATGCATAATTTAAAATGCACATCTAAAGAAAGAAATCACCATTACTCCCATTACAACTTTGTGTGTATCATATTTTCAGTCTGCAGTCTTTTGCTATTATTATGAGTCATATTCTCAGTAGGTTTCTTTTTTTTCAGTGTGACGCTGTATTGTGTCCTCAGATGTTGGGGTCAGCTATTCACTGCCAGATATACGATGGCGCATTGTGTCAAAATTGGTTTTAAATCAGATTTTCGTGCCATCATCTCCTCGTCCAATAGTTGGGACCTTGGGTGGTGTTGTTATTAGAATATCAGCTGGCCTGTGCTTCCTAGCATGCTGACTCGCTGATAATCCACTCCCCTTTCTTATGCCCTCCCCATGTCACGGGCTCTGCATTAAGATGGAGCGCTGATTGAATTCCTCTACTGAAACCTGTCCCCTTCTCCACTTCACACTCTCTTTCAGTGTATTGATATGGCTGTATACTTGTATTTTCCTTTTGCCAATTACACATACACATACAGCACTTAGTATGTGCTAATGTGGTGTTTATCTGATGGACTTCTCTGTGATCAGATCAAACAGAACTGTGGCTATCTGTTCATCTGTCTGTCTGTCCAGACTCTGCACCCCTCCACCACGCCCCGCCCCCCCTCTTTTCCTCCTTCTCCTCCTCCACTCCCAGACTTGGATCTTGAGGATTAACCCCGCCCTCTACGTACTGGCCTGCCTTGATTATGTCCAGGGATAAGAGCTGCTTAATTGTAATCACTGGAGCTGTCCTGAGCAGCGTAAACACAGGAGCACAGATCAGGCCAGGCCACGCACTGGAGATGGACATACAGTGGAAAAGCAACATTTCCTCACCTGCTCAAACACAAGATGACTCCAAAATGTTATAACTAATGGACCCGCTCTGCAAAGGAAGTTATCTTTTCACTTACATTTGTCTGCTTGCTGTCAGTTGGCAGGTAACTGCTTGTCATATCTAAATGAAAATCGTCAAGTACTTTACAGATTACTTTACACATTTAATTATAGATGCTGAACTATGAGGTGGAAAAAGAAAACAATCACTCAGCAGGTATCTGTCCATTTTAGTGTGGTATGGCCTTTGTGGGTGGTCTAATTTTGAAAGGCATTTGGCAGTTACAACCAAAGTTAGATGATCTTTGTACTGATAAGTTCTAAGAAGCTCAAATAATCCAGATTTATGGTGCATTTACTACACTGGTGGATTTGGTCAATTGATATCTCAGTGACCAAAAATAATATAAAGCATAATGCTTTGAATGGCTTATAGTTGCAAATTGTCCAAACTCTGATTTGCCTGTAGCCTTTCTGGCAGATAATGTGGCTTTGTTCCTATTTGACATTTGCACTGGAGCTTGAAAGTGTGAAATGAAGTTGGCACATCATTAGATGGTTCAAGAGGGGATAAGGCACCTGAACAAGAGCTGTAATTTGTTTGCTTTAGAAGTAATTGCTTCACAAAGAAAGGCTGGGGGAGCTTCGTGAGGTAGTACAGCACTTAACTATTTCTCTGCAGGGTCAGCAGTGTATTTCTGGAAGTGGGGTCAGCACGCCAAGGTCTTTGCCCACCCCCACCATCTGGCAATCAGTCTGATGCCTTTCGTTGGGATGGTGAGTCCACATGGCGGGGACCCCACATGGTTTTTCCCTCTTCTGGTTGAGGTCACTTTTTCTGTTTACAGCTAATATGTAGGTTTTTGAATCATTCTGATGCGACTCTCTAAGTCATAGATTGGAAAGCACCTATTTTAGTTGACTTCAGGATTGCATCTGGGCTTGTTTTTTCCTGCTGGCTTAATTGGACCAAGAGAGGCAGTAAAAAGCGAATCATGGGTTGATGGTCTATCGTGAGATGCAGTGTGGGAAAGTCTCCTGTCCTTTTGAACTCTGCACCCAGTGCAGGCCCAGCCCTCTGGAGAGTACTGCTTGATGTCTGCTCCACTGAAAAGGACATTTTCATGCCAAAAAACGCTCTAATGAAGATTTTGAAAGGAACTAGTAAATTGAGAAAACTCTCATGTTAAATGCAGTCTAGCGGAACAGGTTGGCCATCTGGCATTTTAGTCATGTCAGAGCTGAGGTCAAATCTTAGGTGACCTGTCCTTGGTACACTTCACCATCAGAGCCAATTACCGCCCTCTTAGAATCCCTCTCTAGTGCACTTTGTCCCATTTTTTTCTTCATAGTGTTTGGATGCTAAAAGGTTTTTGCAATGACTAATTTGTTTGCTGTATTATGTATAATATCAGTTGTGTGTTATCATCATTTCTATACAACAGCTCAGCAGTTTGGGAAATACACTCCTATTCATGGCTCATAGTCGAAGTAGAGGGTCGATACCGTAGAGCTCTCCTGTGACATTAATATGAAGCTACAGCTGGGAGACGGTTAACTTAGCATAAAAACTGGAAACAGAGAAAAACAGCTAGCCTGACTCTGTCCAAAGCTAAAAAAAATCTCCTACCATCCCCTCCAAAGCTCATTAAAGAACATGTTATTTCTAGTTTGTCTAGATTTAGAGCTGCGGGTAGACAAATTTTGCATCTAATCTTTATCCTTCTCTACTATGTACAGATATACTTACAGTTAAACTTAAAATTACAATTATTTATCTTCGGCTTATTTTCTTTTATTTTTTATTATTGTTATTTATTTTATTCTATGTTTGCATTTCTTACTGTCTATTTTCTATTGTGTGTTTTCGCTGCTGTTGCGCTGTAATTCCTTTATTAGTCCCGCTGTGGGACTAATAAAGGAATCTGAATCTGAATATGTTATAGCCTGCTAAATGATAACCGGTGAGAACATTATTTGTATTCTCATCTAACTTAGTAATGAATAAAAAAAAAAAAGAAAAATGAAAAAAAAAATTCATCAAAATCACAACACGTTGTTTATTCCAGGGTGAAATTTGGTAGAACTTTAGCATTCAGTCAGTTACAAAGCAAATCTCCAGGAAGTAATCAGCCATAATCAGTCATTTCATTCGTATTCAACTAAGATGAGAACTAGAGGGCCACCTAATTTTCTTTGTAGTAAAATCTTTTTGAGCTTCAAAGATGAACATTACAAATGTTCTTATCGCTTGCAAAATGTAGAGGCATGCAGCGCACTGACAGCATGGTATCCTGAAAACTGGACTTGAAAGGACACACAGAGAAGCAGCCAGCAACAGTTTTAGTCCAGAGTGAAGAAAAAAGGCTTACAGGTGTAAATGTATGCAGATATGTGTGAATCTCATTAGAGATTTAGATACTTGAGTTTCTTTCCTCTCACTGCATTGATGTTTACTCTCCCGCTGCGCTGAGCTAAACTATTTAGTTTTCCTGAGCATTCACAGGAGGTGTAATTGAGATTTGGAAGGTAAGAGAGAATACATTAATCAATTTGGGGGATTTAACTGAAAAATCATCTCACTAATACTCAGAGCAATTACAGCTGCGTAATAATGTGATCAATGTATTCAAATTTCTTTTTGCAATGAGTAGAGCGTAATGCCTTACTTTTTTAATGAGCTACAAGACAGCAAGTTAAGTAAAGACCCCTGTTTTCACAGCAATAGCCTAAAAGTTCATTACTCCTGAAATACTTCCCGAGATTCTTTTGAATTCAAGTCCTGTTCATGACAGTGATTTCTCTTCCCACACAATGGGAAAGAAATATTTTTTTTGAGTGTCATTGCATTATGGGAATGTCTGAAAGTCATAACTTAGTTTGAGTTTATACATTTATTTACTTTCTTGCTGAGTTAGAATAGACCAAAGAAAATGTACTGATTTGCATGTTTGCTCAGTGTAGCTGGAAAGACTGGACAGACTGGAAAGAGACAGAAACAGCCAGCTTGCCTCTGTGAGAGGGTAAAGAAACCTCTGCCTACCAGCACCTCTAAAGCTCACTAAAAACATGTTACATCTCATTTATTTAGTCATTTAAATGTAAAAATGGGAAGTTGTAGTTTCACAGAGGTGCTGGACTATTTCTTGGCTGGAAGTAATGACTTCCTGGAGTCCCTACTGGTTGCCTGGTAACCTCATAGCAACAACAAGACTCTAGGAAGTCACTGCACCTTTTTTTTTTTTTATTATTAGATAGAGCCATATTTGCTGAACTAACCACCCCTTGGCTGTAACAGAATATGGGACAGATTTACCTCTGTGAGAATTGTGTTAAGTGAGTATGCTTCCTCAAATGGTAAATGACTTTGTTCAGTTGAAATAAACAAGGATGAATGCAGGCCAGGGTAGCCCAGAAATGTAGAAATTAGATTACCTGAGGGTGGCATTTCCAAACTGAATTTATGCTTACTTTCTATTAATTGAGAAATCATTGATGGTTTCTAATTTAATTTTTGCATTTACATAAATAAAAAAAGGAATGCACATTCTAAGTGTTCATCTCTGTGTTTGTCGCTCTGGCCAAGCAGCAACATGACAGCTAATTTATGCGGAGGTCATGCGAGATGGCCCCATGAAGAGGCTGTCAAATAAAGACAGGAAAATGTTTTTCTCCCCTACTTAAGAGCTGGCAGCAAATATAAAGGGACACTGTCAGAACATGAATGTGGCAGAGGAGATGCCAGAGTATTCATCAATGCTGGGCTTTATGTGTGGGAGGGTTTTTGATGTGCAGGGCTAGTGCTGCAGCGGTCTTCTGTGGAGGGTGAAAGCCAGGAGCCTTGCCCAGCTGGGACTGAACGATGGTGGATGCAAGCTGTCTTTCCTGTCTCCTACAGCAGAAAATTCTTGTAGGTCTTGAAAAGAAATGACTAGAGAGTGGATAGTAACAGTAAACCATCCCATTACAAGGGATTTTTGTGATTGGAAGTGACTTGTTCTGAGTTTGTGACAGCTTAATTGGGAACCTTTCTTAAGTGCTTTTTTGGATGCTGGCTCATTAATAAAGCATGTTTTTTCTCGTCCTATCTATTTGAAGTGTAGATTTCTCGCATGCAGAGCTCTTTGTACTATGGAGGAGCACTGCAAATTAGGGTCCCTGTGCCACCCAATGTTGGGTGGTTGTGATAAAATCAGTTGTGGCTGCTGCAGAACTTTGTAGCATAGAGGGCAGTGCTGCAGTGTGTATGAGGCTCCCTCAGCCGTGGAACCAGATGCACACACATGCTACACACATATGAATTTCTCAAGCAGACATGTCACTTGAGAACACAAGTAAAATCAAGCTTACTCAGCACTAGAATCTGCGAACGGTAATTAACCTAAATTCAATGGATGATAATTGTTCAGAGGGAAAAGCTTGGCGAAGGTCTTTTGTGCCCTACTTTGACAATGTCTTCTTATGTTGCCTTGGTGTCTGCACTAAGGTGTCATCATAATATTTGCAGGAAACATTGTAATCCTCTTATTCTATTAGTATCCCCATTGTAAACTATCCCAGCCAGGCTCCTGCTGCGTGAGCCTCTATTTGTGTCGAGGTGTTAGGCTTGCATTACCTCTGCTCTTCAGCTAGTTCACTGAAGCCATCCTGCGGCAACACTACCACAGAGCATCATGGGAGCCCACAGGCACCACCATGTCATGAAATGTTGATCAATCAATTGAGCCAAATGCACATCTCCTCCATGCCTGTGTGAAAATCAGAGCCCCAGAGATTATGCTATTCCCGCAGACAGCCTCGTCCTCTGTTTCAGCTGAGCTCTTTGATAGTGCTGCAGGCCCGCGGGTGAGTGCTGTTGGATGGGTGATGGATGTTCACTCTGCAGCTCCATGCCAGCCGCATAGACCCGGCAGGAGGCCTGAGCTACTGGAGGTCCATAGGGAGGCTGGGAATGAGGGAGAGCGGGAAAGAGGGAGCGAGTAGGAATGAAGGGGAATAGAGAGAGCACTTGGCATTTCTGGAGCTCGGATTGATTAAATCATTCAGAGTATTCGTTGGGGGGATGTGGAGTATGTGTGTGTGTTGGAGGAATGTAGAGGTGGGAGAGCTGGCTCTGGGAAAAAGCGGTTAACCAATAATGACGTGAGAGGCAGTCAGCAGTCTCAGCCTCCGTGGCAATCGAACCACTAACCTTGGCAGAGTCCGTTCTGTGATTTCTCTGCTCTAATGCAATGCAGTGCATGTAAGCCTTAGCTGTGAATGAACTCCAGTGTATAATGATATCATATCTCTATAAGTAGCACCTCTTTTTTCTGAGGCCTGTGCATGATGTCCTTGTGAGTGGCCTAACCCATCAAACATCATGGATTATTAAAGTCCAGTGAGGAGGGTAGTTTAGGATTCATTTGCCATGTAGACACTGAAAATATGTGTGCAGTTATCATATACAAGCACAGTCATTATCTATAATTCTTAAGGACTCTACGCATGATCTTTTTCAAGTATCTGAGCGGCTGCCGTCGGGTCGCAGGCTCTGCTGTCTGGACTGCAAGCCCCAGAGACGAAGAGTGACCTTTGTCCCCAAGGCTGTTCTCCTCCTGAAGGGTTAACATGACTTTAAACTTACTACCTTTGCAGCAACCATTGCACTGTCACTGGCAGCAGTATTATGCTGCTTGCATTTTTCATATATATTTAGTCATTTACATGGGCAACATTGCACTTTACTACTTTGCCTTGCCACCTTTTATTGTATTTTATTGCATTTATTAGTTAATGTGCCGCTTTTTGCCTTTTTAATTGCTCTTCGGGGACAAATAATGTTTTTTTCTGATTCTAATTCTGATAACTGTAAAATGTTTGACTGCTCATGACTCTTTCCTTGTTCACTGTTGAAAAGTTCCCAGCATGTTCTCAGATCTCAGCAATTAGTTTTATCACTATATCACTATAAATGATAGCAAAAAAAGTTATGAAAAAGAGACACAGGTTGAAATAAACTGTAATTATCCTATAAGTTATGTTAACTTAAATCTGCACTGTTTTATTTGGAACACTTGTTAACATGACATTGACTTATTATCACCAGGCCAACACACTAACAAATATTTACTTATTTTTACATGCAGTGGACATGGAGCAACATTTCCAATGATTTGGAGTTGTGTTTCTGTTGAGCTAATGAATGTACCAAAAACATATGATATTATGCTTAATATTAAACCAAAATATATTCATGATAAAACACTTGACAAGTCAAGGAAGGCTGCAGAGTCAGGTGATATTTTTGTGTGGGTTTTCTTTTTTCAAGCAACCACTTTGATATTAAGCACACTCATTTGATCTATAGTTAGTACAAAAATATTGATTTGTACAGCTTAAAAAAATCAAATTTAATGTGGGTTTACCTTCTACCACATCATGGCTTAAAGAACTATGAGGCATTATGGATGAAAGTAACCTCAATGTGAGATAAAAATGTCTCCCTAAAAGAAACATTTGTTTCAGTAAGTGGTGTTATTTTTCAAAGAACACTGCACTTTGTTCTTCTAGGCTGTATGAAGAAATCTAAGCTTTATAATAAGATTGATTCCACAGCACTGACTTACTCATCCTCTATACACTGATATCAATACAATGTGTCACTCTGTTGCAAACTCCCTCACCACCCCATCCCGCTTTTTCATCACTGAATCACTGCTGGCACCATGAATGACAGTACAGTGAGTAAAGGAAGGTGTGGGGGCAGGCTCTGCGGGAATGAGAGGGAGGGAAGGGAGGGATGGATGCAGGGCCTTATGGGATTGAATGGTAACTGATCCCTTGGTGTTGCTGGCATGGCGCAGCAGAGGACAAAGCCATCTCCCACAGGGACCCAGTTTGCCCAGAACATTTGTTACGGTGAATGATGTAATGGGCTTTGTTAAGGGATTGTGTGTGTTGATTTATTTGTGAGCGCGCACTGACATGCTTCATAACATATGCCCAAGATCACATCACTGCACGTTGCTGGCTTTCGCTAAAGTGACTGGAATTTCTTGCAGTAGTTTTCACTCTCTTTATCCTTCTCCTCATGTTGTTACATAAGCCTTGATTACGATATATCATTTTAACAGTTTATAAATATTGAAGATCTGTTCAGATCATCTTGAATTGGATGATAATATTTGTGTATATCCTTAGCCTTTACACCCTGTAAAAATTACACTACACATTGTGGAAAATCTCCTCTCCCTTATCCATTGGCTTAAATGAGATCTCTCTCACTCTGTGTTTGTGTGTTTTGAGATTGACTAAAGTAAGAATGATCTGTGGCGTTAGGGACCCACAGAATTTATGTGATTAGAGACATCTGAAACTCTAGCAAGCAGATACGCATGTAATCATAATTATACTTTTAGGCTTCAAAATAAAACATGACAGAGTATATTTAGCCTGTCACAGAGTTGCTCTCACTTCACCTCACGCTGGTTTAAATAACATAAAGTGAGAGGCATAATGGTTATCTTACGCTGACAGTGTGACATCATCGTCTGTCTGTAGTAGTGACAAATCCACAGAGACTTATCACTCTACTCTGCGGTTCTCATATTTATCAAGCAATGAATATTGGACTTGGACAATACCTCCAAATAAATGCTATTTTTACCTTGTGTCAGCTGAAGGTGTAAAGAGGCAAGAGTTTAGTAATGCATTAGCCATATCAGCTTTATAAGTTGATATGCTCATGTTGCGTTTACGGCCTCTTTTGCTGGTAAGCTGCAGCAGGTATTCTGAGACTGACATGAGGGGGGATTTAATCAGTGAGGCTGATTTGATTTGAGGCTACGATAAAGCTACTTTGCCTACTTTTTCATTCTTTTGAAGCACACGACTAAAGAAACAAATCAAACATACCTTTTTTCTAAATAGTGAAACCTGTCTCATTTCCCACTGATAGGATTTAAAGACTTTTTGGCCTCCTAAGATTTCCTTCATGGATGCTTTTACTTTTGAAATAAGCTGTCACAAAATTAATTAACACTCGCAGACTTGCAAAGTTCTCCAGTATGAGTTGATGATTAACATCAAAAGAAGCATAAGCTAGTGTTACTGCTTTGGGGTGAGTGAAAATGAGTCACACGGTCCATCCATCAAAGTAATGTGTGCTTTCCAATATTCTCAGATATCTTAAACAGTTTTCTCTTCTTAAAGTGTAACCCATTATTGTTGGTATGTTTAAGATATGCATGATGCTTTCAAGTCAAGCTCTCTTTAACAAAGTCATTTTTTTAAAAAATGAAAAAAAAAAAATGAATTAGGCTTTTTTAAACTTTTGTCCCTCTTCAATTTTTCGCCCCAATAGAGAGTAATCTTAACTGAAATCTTCATTCCTGACCTTTTTAAAACTTTGCCAATTGCAGAGATTAAAATAAAGAGGGGAAATCGTGATTTTCATGCAAATGCAGCTCTGTTTGACCTTGGGGAATGCATTAATTTAGGCTCTACAGCCCCAATGTAATAATCCTGCCCCATATGCTGGGATCTCGCCCACTTCTATCCCAAACATACACTTCACCCCATCACTATTAAACCCCCAGATGTTCCTCTGCCAGCACTGTTTAATATGCAGAAAGAATCTGAAAATAATTAAACTCCACGACAAGTGATATGACCCCAATTACCTCATTGTAACTGTGGTAGCAGTGTGGACAAGAGTACTGTGCTGCACTGCAAGATTTGGGCACTGCAAATGTCACAATGTCAGATCTTTGCAGAATCACAGCATGTTCTCCCTAATCAGGATTATGCACTCGGGCATGCAAGGTGTAAACAGCTCCTCAGAAAATAGAGAATAAATTTGCTCTTTTGGTGAACTGCAGTGTAATTTCTGTTTGTCTGCCTTTTATTGCCCCTGCAGAGATTATAGCTGGAGTACAAGATGGCGTAGATTAAGTTAATTCTCTGAAATTACAGTGCAGTCAACTGTTTAAACAACTTTCTAAATGCAGAGTAATCCTTTAGACTGTGTTGTGTAAAATGTTTCAGGCAAGAATGGTGACAAATAATCTCCTGCCTCAATATAATGGTGTATGTTAATCTGTTGTTTCCTGTCACTCTCTGTTCCCACTCACTGTTTATACTACACTGCCCACAAATAAGCAACACTGGCTGCACCAGGGGGATTTAGAATGTATATTACAGCATTGCAAATCAATTGGTTGACTGCAGGCAACACAGATATCTGCATGCAGTTTGACACCAATTCCAAATGCCATGCCATCTACTTGCATGTCTCTCCCCTTTTGTAACTGCTCCCGCTGGGTCTGCAATCTGCATTCAGCTGTTCAGGACAGGATATGAATATTCTGAGCACTTCTTTTGCATACACAGCAACTCACGGCAAAGCAAAGCAAACCACACCACGCCACACCAGAAAGTATCTTGTTAATTGTGGCATTTGCTAGAAGAAGCCGAGAGGCAGCCAGTCGTCAGAGAGCTCATCGTGCTTGGAGATGGCCCACATTGCACACCCATGCCGCGCCTCCTCCCAGGAGTGCGAATGATTGACAGGGCCACAGCACCACAACAGCCAGGCCTCCACCATGTTCCATATTTGTGATGAAACATCGTCACCCGTCCTCACCCCCCCCCTCGTCTCCTCCTCCTTCGTGTTCCATCCTAATCTGCTCTTATGGGTCTCAGCCCGCAGCGTCTTAAACCCCTCCGTCTCCAACAGCTGCTGAGGACAGGGAGGTATAGAGAGATTAAATGAGTCTTTGCAGCCCCCTGAAGGAATCCCACATGCCTCTCTGCCTCTAGCCCCAGCTAGTGTCTTTGATCCACAGTGTTTTCCAACCCAGTTGAGTCCCACTGGGTGCGAGGGGGTTCCTACACATGCCAACCCACATACAGACCTCTTTACACTTCATGGAGGCTGTTGAGTGTACCGGAGTTGTTTAGTTCAAGGCAGACGAAAAGCTCAGCTGCTTTCAAACTCATGGTGCTGGAGGAGACCAGCGCATTGAGAACTTCTCGCTTGTGCTCCAGATGTCAGTAGAGTTTTGTCATCCTGTTATGCTGTAGTAGATGCCAGAGGATGTACCACTCCTGGGTGCAGTGTCATTTCTGGTTTCCTTTTCTGCTTTCTAGTCTCTCATATGAAGCCTCCTGTGCAACTTAGGATACCAGTGAAGTGCGTGGATTAAGCAGTGGAATGAGTGAGATCCACTCTAGAGGGATCAGACGCACGCGATGACCAACCTTTGGGAAATGTCTTCTGTCTCATATTAGCCATTTATAAGTAACGCCAAAATGCAATGTCCCTGAAAGATGCACAGCCAAATGAATGAGCGTGGATGGCATTTATTTCCATTTCTGTTCTTAAAGTACAAGAAGCCACAGACCTAAACAATGAGAGCTACAGCAGCACTTTCCCTTTCCCCTGAGATGCCTTCTTTCTTTCATCCAGCCTCTTTGTTCAGTGTTGGCCATCTCTGACACTCACTTTGCAAGTAATGCATACACAGAAAACCTAGCTTTTCATATGAGTGTAAAAATGAATGTCAAGCTCTAATAATGCCAACAGGAGTTGATATATTCTACTATTTTATTCCACTGTGTGATGCACTTGTATTATCTGTTAGTTACATTTGTTTCTGGGTGGTAATATACAATATTGCAATCAGTTCTGAAGTGTTTTTATGGGGAGAGATGATGTTTAAATCATGCTATTAAGCACATTTCCCCTATATACAGTAGAAGCAGAGCAAAGCCTCACAAGCTGGCACACGATGGAAACTGAAGCTGTGCATGTGAAATCTCAGGGCTGCTGTAACCCTGGTAACGTTCAGAGGGAATTTGCAGGATGGGTGATAGATTATTCTCAGTGAGCATCCACTAAGCTAATACAGTCTGTCCCTCAAGTGTGTGTAATTTTCACATTTGGTCCCCGTGCAAGGTTCCTGTGGCTTTTAATTTGAGTTTACCAGCACTGATTTGAGCTTAGATTCCAGGGAATGATTGTGTGGCCATTCAGTAGTCACTGTGTCCCACAGTGTTGTAGGGCAGGCTCTACTGTAGTGTACTAATAGACTATGAAATATGTAACATTTTTCTTTCCACTCTAATAATGTAATCTCTTTTAACATCCACTGGATCTTTCATCTCTGAGTAACATTTATGTTGTCTGATATTTTTTATGTAAGTGTTGGTTTTGATACTGCACTTATACATAACGTTTTCCTAAGGAGGAACAAAAGTGTTGTTCTGCTACATGCTGCGTGGGTTTACATGTGTAACCAGATTTCCCCTTGGGATAAGTAAAGTATTTTGATTCTGATTCTGAACCACAGACACTACAAGGTTATGCCTGAAGTATCAGTAAGGAAGTTGGCATTGCTGCTGCTTTGGCTCCATATCAAGATCAGCACCATAATTGCATGTCATTTGCAGTTTCTTAACTGTCAGCCCCCTATGATGCTGTAAATGTGGCTGTTATCTCCTGGATATTAAGAATTTGGGAAAATTAAAGCTTTTTTAATCATGAAAGGACATCACTTACTGTTTGATTGAATAGCTGAATGGGTTAGGGCTAATCCCTAACCCTGAATGACAGTAAAATACTCAGATTACCATTGTTTCACTATTCCAAATGCCATAATAAGATCAACAGTGTAACATGTAAAAATATAAAACTTTCACTGGGCTCCAAACATAGCAATAGTATTTCTTTTGCCCACCAGCAGCCTTTTTAATTGCCTTTTACTGAAAATACTATAATACAATTTTACTTCTACTTTACTTCTGTGCATGCTTCTTTTTACCCAGCATACATCTGACAGTCCTTTTTGATTGATTAAATCATGCTAGCAGGCCTGAGACAACGTGTAATCTGCCCGTCAGTATGGTGGTTGTTAGAGGTTGCAGCTGCAGGATCTCAATATAGTTTTTACAAAACACTGACTACCGACAACAACTTTTATCCAAGCACACAAATATCAGTATTAGTAACAGAAGTCTGTTTTTATTGATAGTGGTCAGCATGAATTTGAAACAAGAGCACCATTTGCTGTATTAATTATTATTAATTAATTATTATTAATTATTATTATTATTTATATTAATAATATTTGTTATACTTGTCGAATAAGATATTGGGCTAAAAAAAATGAAAGTTTGCTTGAGGAGCAATCTTTACATGTTGTGGCGCTCTTTTACCCCAACAAGACACACAGCTTTGTAGTCCTGTGGATTTCCCTGTCTGAGGACTACATTTAGATAAGGCCGCCATTCATCGGTCTGCACTCTCCTTGACACCATATCTTGTGAGTTAGCAGGTCATAGGAACCCCTGACCTAGAGGAGCTTTCCATTTTCTGCACGGGCTCCCTGTGTCAGTCCTCAGACTCCAGAGCCTCATTTGTCTGCACCATGGTGACCATCATTACATTGAGTGCAAAAATACATTAGCTCTTACTAGTAGACACTAAGCTCACGTCCATCTGCTGCTAGCAAGGGATTAATTAAATGATTCTGCCTGTCCTGTTACCTTGTTACACATTTTGTCATCTGTTTGGCGAGGATAGTGAAAATTTAGTGTCTGGATATTTCAGGTTGCATGTATCTGGGAGATTTTGGTTTATATCTCATTTTACTTAGGCCTTAGAAGGCAAATGAATACAGGTTGCACAGGAAACCATTACTGAAGGATAGAGAGGGTAATTCAAAGGGGCAGCCATTTATTATCATTTGCTTTTATGACAGAGACCTCATGGAAGTCAGTACTAATCATGTTTTTTATATTTGAGTACATTACAGGCTCTATGTTTTCCCTGTGTACTCTGTGCTTTGTTACATCACACTGCGAATAAAATCACTCTTCATTATGTGCACTACCCATGCTCCCCAGATATTGCATGTGAGATTGCATTGTCCCAGCACCAATGCATGTTTACAACTCAATATATGTTGTACAGAAGTTTGACGAGAACTCTGCTAAATGCAAATCATTTTAAGGCTTATAATTAGAATAACAGACCTGCAGTGTGGTTAGTAGTTTTGATCTACTGTGTAGCATGATCACAATCAAAGCAGGGCTCATAAGGAAAGGCCATGCTCCAAAGCAGCGTGCCCGTACTTGCGCCATACAAACAAAAATGTAAGGGTGTTCTTTGATATATTTGGAAATATGCTAATTTTCTTTTGAGTGCAGTCCCACTCCTGATAAATGGTCCCAGAATTCACTTGGAACAGGACTGATATCATCAAGTATTTTCAGGCATTTTACAGCAGTTATTTGGTAGAACCTGCAACAACATGGCATGTTTACACATGGTTGAGTAAGCAGAACTAAAGGACATCAGAGTTTGCATAAGCTGCTTCAAACAGTGTTTACCTGCAAAGACGACCTTCTACCTGCCTCGGTAATATTAACAAAACATGAGGCTGGAGGGATGAAACAGGCAGGCGGACCGTGATGCACACAGGAGAAAGGATTGTGGTGGAAGACTTTTACAAGCTTGAGATAAGAGAAATTAAAGAGTTTTCAAATAGACACTTTCTTCCTCAAATCTCATCATGAGTTAATTTTACTCTTTATGACTAATTCTCTGGTCAAAATGAAGATGATGGTTTCAGAGACAAGGTCCATTTTTTATTTGTTTCAGCCTCCAAACTGTGGGTGTTCCTTGAAGCAAGGAAGGAACGGAAAACGGATTGGAACCAGTCCTATAGAACATAATGGTTTTATTTTGAGCACATCATTTCTTTTACATTTAAACGACTGAGAAAATGGTCAGACCAAAGGGAAAGAAATACCCTTCTGGGGGGATGTTCTTTGAGGAGTGAAGAAACACAATTTTACAGTGATGGAGCTCAGTATTTAGATCCAATGCATCAGAATGCAAGCGTGCAATTCTAATTTGGGCTTAATTTGATTTGCATTCATTTGGAAGTCCCACTGCTCCCCAGTGACCATGTTACTGAGCCCTCATATAGACAGAAGATGCTCTAGCCTTTTCCTGTAGGCCTCATACGAACAGTTATCCTCTCAAGGAAGTCAAGTAAATGATTGGTTATTGATTAATTTTATTTCATCAGTCATGGGTAAATAGATTTAATGTCAAATGCATTTTCTTTTTGGTAGTATCTTTAGTCATGACTGAAGCCCAGTATCCTTGGAACTGCATCATAAGTAGAAAAATTATGCATCTCCTGTTTTACATCAACCATTTGAGGCTGGTTCATGGGTTGTTGGACATTGTAGCAGGACTGTCATTCAGGAAACTGGACACCTGCATTGAACAACAAGCTATTTTTATTAACAAAAGCCACCATATTTCCATAATCATAACCAGGTGTTTAGCTGTCTAATCCTAAACATATATTAACTGTAATTACTTTTACCCTGACACCATCATTTTCATCTGAAAATATTGTAGAAACGGTGGCATCATCTGTAAAAACAATTGTAATTAAACACAATCCAGCTTCCTTGTGTGGTGAGCTGGACAGTGCTCTGTCGAAAAATCCTTCTTTTGTCAGTTCCCACTGTTGCCAATCTGCAGTATAAAGTGATTTGTCTGAATTCCTGTTGTAATTGTTTGCTATTTACTGGCTGCCCCTGCACACATCACTTTCTTCCAAAAAAAACTAGATTATAAACTAGTTTACTATTACTGCCTGATAAGATTTATGTTCACTTTATTTTCCCTTAGTGCCTGATGGTAAATAAACTGCTATTAAGCCTGTACTCAGCACTGCTGTGAGAACAGGAAGTTGAGCTTCAGCATAGGTGGGATCTCTACCTGACCCATGTCATATTATACGTAAGGTGAGAGAGAGAAAAAAGCTTTTCACTGTAAATGTGAACATTTAGATATATATATGATTTTGGTTGTACACAGAAAACAAAGTTTAGCTCCTTCATGAAATTTATTCCATGAATTTTTAATCAAATCCAGTTGTCAAAGTGATGCACTAAAGAGATGCACTTTATGTTAACGTCATAAAGGGTAGGGAGAAGTAAAAACTGAAACAAGGTGCTAGACAACTCCAGCATTCGCTTGTTTTAATTATAGGATTTTATTCCTTGCGGACTGCCTTGGTAGATACCTTAATTTGAGTATTGTTTGCTCCATATGCTTGTTTGGTCTGTTATGATGGGAGTCTGGCCTTTATGCTCCCTGGAGGCCCTGTGGCCATATGTGCTCCTCGCTCCAGCCTCCACAGTTGGACTGCGTCCTCTCGTATTGGCTAACAACCACTCAAAAATATATCAAGCTCCTCACTGAAACACAGTGAACACATTGCTACTTGGGTGTTTGGCATTCTTTTTACCTGATCTCTCTGGGGACGAATCAAGGTGCTTCATAAAACATTCATGAAGTACAGTAGACTCCTTGTAAGTCACTCAAAACAGTAGATGAATGTCTTAAAACTATGTGTTTGGGTAGAATTTTACATTAAAAAAGAAGCATGGTGTGAGGCAGATTCAATGAGTGCAAATACTCTGACTGGACTGCGTCTTTCTGTGTGACCTCAGTAATCCTAAATCTGTTGACCAATCCTCAGTGTGGCTCAAAGCCCGCTCCTTCGCCCCGTCCCCCCGTGACAAGTCGTTTAACAACGCTGACTCCGACCATGGTGCCCTGTCTGCCCAGCAGCCATCGATGTGGCCTGTCTGGAAATATCGAGGTCAGGCTAAGCCACTGTGCAGCGGTTTCTAGGGCACGACACATATCAGAACTGCGGCAGAGTTGAAATCTAGTTCAAACAGCAGCTGGGGGAGGTAAGGGAGGTGTGTGACGTCAGCTAAGTCCCCCAAATATGAACGCCGCCACCTCCCTCCCTCCCGCCCGCCCGCCCACTTCATAATCAGAGAGTAGGCGCAAATGGCTCACCCTGGTGGGGTCATTTTCTCTAACGTGCCTGTCAATTGGACCTGCAGGAGGCAGTGTGAAGTTAATGTGGATAAGTGGTTAAGCTGCACTGTGAGACTGAACCTTTCACAATGATATTTCACGGCACCTACATGTGTGTGGAAATGAAAGCGAGCGCACGCAGGCTGAAGACTCTTCAAATCCACATATGGACAAGTTGTGCCGTCTCTCTCTGCATTAGCTACTCAGATTGTTCGCCGATTAAAGCTCCTTATGTCCCTGCCCACATTTGATCCTACACTAAGGCTGCAGTTTTTAAATAACACAAAATCTGCTTATTTTTTCATGAGCAGGAGTTCTTACGCTGTCAGCTTTTTTTATGGTAACAAAAAGTGTTATGTAAGGAACTTAACTACAAGGAAAAATGGCCTTCTCCCTCACTACTATAGCCATTTTTATGAGAAAATGAAACGGCTTGACACTCGTAAAATGCCTAAATGTTCCTCACAGCCAGAGGTGAAAATAGAGAGCGCACCTTCCTCTATTTTTTTTTCTTGCAGGCCTTAAGGGACAGCAGCTAACAGGTTATTATCACCCTGTGAAAGGTTACAAATCAATACTTGTCATGACAGCAAATTCCCCTTTTTTCAAGTACAGCTCTGCTATAAAATGAGAATCTCTAATCTCTGCCTCCTCCCCTCCTCCTTCAAAGCTGTGGACATAATAATCTGACAGAGAGCCAGGGTGAGTGTTTTTTTTTTATACAGTATGATTTTTGGATTTGTGATATAACTACAGTGTGGATACAACATAACCAGGACACTGACAAAACAGATCTGTCTAGATATCAAATGTAGTGATTATCTGACAACTGTAGTGACACACAGTTCTGGATGCGATTTAGGGAGGAATCGTTTGTAAAACGTGCAGTTTTTAACTAGACAGGACAGTCAGAATTATGACAATTTTCATTCCTTCTCTATTGAGTCTGTCCCTTTGCATCCTTCCTTCTTCTGCACTCAGCACTCCCATTATTGCTCCATTCAGGTTGGGCATAACAATGATCTTAATTGTCAGCTATTTATCATTTTGATGATCATTAATTGATTATTTGACTAATTATTTCAGCTCTAGTTTGACTATATCGCTGTGTATTTGAGATGTGGGAGTATTCAATGGATGGCATGAGAGCTTAATGCAATGTCTTGGAAACATTAATTTTTTATCCAATTATTCCTTAACTACCACTCATTATCTCAGTCTGATTATTTTATTTTTGTTCCAGTAAAATGGCTACTAACATTCCTTATAATGGGACAATAGTAACAATTAGGTCTGTCTTCTTATGCAGTGACATCAAAGATGCATTTACCCAGATGTCGTGCTTAAATGTATGTAGCTTAAGAGCCAGATGTTTCCCTTAGGAACTGGTGGAGACCAAACCACAGCTAGAAGTAAAGTGAAAATCTGTCTAACATTCATCCGGTATACAACTACATGACAACAACACTTCTGTGTCTGCCCTGTGTGTAAATTAGCCAGTAAGCCAAAAGATTAATGAAGGTTTAGAAACAATGTTTGACAATCTGTGACAACGTTTACTAGACCCAAACCGACTTATGATCATAATGCATTGTTCTTCAGGGTTATGATAAGCATACATTAATGTTGATATTTTATTCTTATTGATACTATGTCTTTTGGTGTGTAGCTTTGTGTTCTACTGCATGCTGCTTTCAGTATGGCCTTGTACCATTTCTCAGTCTGTCCTCTTTCTGTATCTTACTTTATCGTGTCATAGTTTCTCTGTACCACCACTTCTTCTATGATTCTGTTCCACTTCACATTCAGACAAGATAAAATTGACAGTAACTGTAAACTCTGCTAATCACTCTCTCAATTACATCTTTCTTTTACTCAAATATACTGATTGCCATAAAATTCTGCATGATGATGATGTTCAGTTTCATACCTCCACCATGCCTTTTATGTCCTTCATGTCTTTTATCTATCCTTCATCTTCTTTGTCCTTTACCCATCCCCTCTCTTTCTTTTGATGTTCTGGAAGGTGTTACTTCCAGGTTAGGCAGGTATTTTGTAAAAAGGGAAGCTTTCTTATCGAAGTTAGGTCACGTATTTTAATATGTTTTGATGTAAGGATTTGTGTTGAGCTTAGCTGCTTGTAAAAAGTAGGACAACATAACAAAGAAACCTAAAACCGTAAACGTGTTAAAAATGTTCTTGGGATATAATCAAAACAGAAATTATTAGGTGCAATATTTTCCAATTTCTTTTAATAATCTTGAACACTTTCCTAAATAATTTCCTGTCCTTGGGAGCTCAGACTATCACGGTGGTGCTGCTCGGCTGAGAGCCCAGGCCAAACTGACAGGTGTAGGAGTGTTAGGGGAGCCTTGGCGGAGTTAATTTGGATTAACTGCCTTGGTGCCGAATGGGCGGCGTTTTCACAGTTGGTTTTATCTTCAGTCCAGTTCTTCACGCAGGGTACAGCGTTCCCTGGTGTATCTGAGAAAACACCAGACCTGAGGACTGGGGTCCAACGGGTACCTCCCGCCTCTGCTGCTTATTACTCTGTGACTCTACAAGGACACGAGTCGAGGCTCCACGCTGTAGAGTCACCAATGGCGAGTAGTCCGCTGTTTTCTCTGTGAGTGACACCACCTGAATTCATCTTATATGGTGTATCCATGGTGTGTCTTTCATTTTACAGATTCTACTATATTTAAATATATAAACCTGCTTTCCAAGAAATCTACAACTCCCCACACTCAGACGTATCAGGATATAATTGAAGGTTTTTAATTTGTGCTTTTGCTTGTGTGGGACCAGGTAAATCCTCAACAGCGTCTTGGCCCTGAACCTTCATCCATCCAGAGCTAATGAGGCAGAGGGAGTGAGGCTTGCAGCAGCCACTGACTCACCTTGCTTGCATGCGCTCCCCTGAAATGCCCACAGTTACATTCACCTGCACTCCCGCTGGCTGTGTGCCCGTTTGAATTTGGTGATGCATGGGACTGTTTATGGGCTGCTATTTTAGGAGGTGCCTCTCTAAATCCATCATTCCTTGGGCCAGTGTGATACTTTAGACTGGTGCTGATGCATGCAAAGACAATAGCGTGCAATCTAAAAAATCACAATCACAATTAGACTTGCAGTGATTTATGTTGTCGGCCTCTTGGGGGCGATGGAACAAGCTGAAAACACATTTACTATTGCATGTACAGTACTATTCTGCATAAAGTTTTGATAACTTTGTCTGTCTGTTGTCTGGTGCACGGAGGGTAGCCTACAATAAACGTGTCTTTTGTGTAACTTTTCCCTCTAAGAGTGTGTTTGTATAAGATGTGAGGCAATCTTTGACACATGTTGTCGATGGAAGGATGACGTAAATGTGCCTGGGACTGCACAAACTGAGGTAAAGATGGTTTAGAAAAAAACAGGCTTGTGTCTTTATGAATCCAGTATGTCTTCTTAAATGCACTGACACCAGAGGGGAAACAACAGAGAGACTGGAGGAAAATAACAGAAACAACTGGTGAGATCAGCTGGAGAGTGAGCTGCCACAAAAACACAC
>JBAJHX010000076.1:4799841-4810944 GCA_037176925.1 Amniataba percoides | reverse complement strand
GATAAAATGGAACAATGAAATTAAACCAGCAGATGCTACAGGCTCTGGATATTGTTGGGCTGTCTTGGCTGACAGGCCTCTTTAATGTCATGTGGAGGTTGAGCACACTTCCTGCGGAAAGGCAGAAGGTATACGATGATGTCCCTTGGGGAGTCTTGTTGGGAGTAATGCAGGAGTATGGAGAACTGGGGCCACTGCAACAAGTCATCCGATCCATGTATAACCAGAGTGAGGCCTGTTCACTAATTGAGTCAATTACATTAAAAACAATGGCTTTCCCTTCAAAAAAACATTCTGGTGTTTTCTGATGATAGTTTGTGCAGTCAACCTCTATGTATCCTTCTGGCATCGTAGCTGCTGAATATTTAACAATACAACAGATTTCCTTTAAATGTGTGCCTGGTTTGGTTGACAGCAAGTGAACAGTCCTGCAGGATTTGGGTGGATAAACAACCACAACTCTTTCCAGAGAGAAGGAGCACATTGATGTTGTTTGACAGCAGTACAGACAGCCTGCCACAGAGCTCATGAGGGAGATCCACGAGATGTGAAGTCCACTACTGTCCACTCCCACAAATCCCTGTCAACACTTTGTCCCTCTCTCCCTTTTTATTGTACCCTTTTTATTCTTCTCTTCCACTATTCCTGTCTCCGTAACTATACTCTCTCTCTCCCCACCTTCTCTCATTTTGGATTCCCTCTTCTGGCAGGCTGCAGACACCACTTAAATTGGATATAGCTTGTGTGGCTGATACGACACCAACAAAAAAGTGAAAGTTGTATATTTAGTGTCACAAACCTGCTGTGGTGGGGGGATATTTTTTTGTTAGTACGCCATAGTGAACAGAAAAAATAGATCTTGGTGTTTGTGTGTGCGCTAGTTCATTCCAACTTGTGAGGCTCATTATCGGAGCCATGTGCTATGATTTTAGAAAGAGGTTTGACAGCCCCTGCGAGACACCATCCACCATACATTACTTTGGCCCGTTTGCAAAGGAAGTCCTCACTGAAAGACTGCAACTTCACAGCTCTCTTTGAGTCGCTTGGCCCATTTTCTGTCTACCTCTGCCGTCTTTCTGTTCCCGCTCTCTTAGCGTCTTCTTTTGTGCCTTCTGCTTTACGACAGCTTTCGGCCAGTGCTCTGCCACAAAGACTAATCAAACCAAAAAACATATTATAATATGATTAGACGAGCATGGCAGCCATGGTCAGTTAATCCACCTGCTGCAGCACAGAGCTGATATGATTCAGCACAATGTGGTTTGTTTACCTTTATGTAATAGTTTGGGCTATTTATGCAGCTTCAACTTTGGAAGCTGCCACTCTGAATACCAATCTCCTCTGTAGCGATGCAGTGCCGCTGCCTCTGCCCGGGTATTTACCGCTCCTGGATGGTTCCCAGACTCACATATATGGCTGAAGGCTTAAATAGATGTCAGAAAGGTCTGCTCTTGCACTTTCTGTTGGGAGAATTCAAAATGGTGTAAGTTTGTTGAGTGCAAAAGGAGAGGTAAGGTGAAGTGGGGCCGAGGATACAAATGGACTGAAATACACTGAATGTTTAAAAAAAAAAATTGGGACATCAGCCTCTTTTGTGCAAGATAAGTCAACAGGACGTTTACCTGATATCACCTCATCTTTGTACTAATATTTTTATAGATATTTTTACGTTTCTGTATTGGACTCAGGACTCCTGAATGATTCCTGCGTCTGAGTGTTCAAACTTTAGACAAATTCCAATCAGCAGGGGTGGCATGGCAATTAAATATTGAATCTCAAATGTCGGAAGCCAGACAGACCGGGAGCAAAGGGAGAAGTGGGAGTGAGAGTGTATGAATGTGTGTAAAAACTCGGAGACAATGCGGGAGATTTTTGTTTGCATTTTCAAGTGCCACAGATAGGGGGGTCGGGGCGGGGAAGAGATTCCACGGAGCATTAAGTCCGTCTGAATGGGTTTTCACTCTGTCATTGCACACTGCGCTCCAGTTTTCATAACAGCGTTGAATCACCATTTCCATTTCTCTAATTCTTTCCATCTTTTGTTGCAGGCAGCAGACTTGGCAACTATTGTTTGACACATTGCTTGTGCCAGAGAGAGCTGTGTGTGTGCCTATGTGAGTGTTTGTGTGTGTGTGTGTGCTTGTGTGTGTGCGGGAGAGTTGCGACTGGTTAATCCATAAGCCAAAATAAAAGACTAATGCTTTGGTGCCATATCAAGTGGAACTGCCCAAATTTCTCATTGGTTCTATCTATTTCCAACTTATTGGAGGTGGGGTTGGAGGTTAACTGGAAACCCTGGCACTACTCTTCATTTAGCTGTTGTCGGATTGATTCAAAAAGTAAAAGCATTATTTTGTTTGATTGACAATCCTGCATTTTATGTTTTTAACATGTGTTGGGATTTATGAGGCTTTAGAGTTAGGAAATTATGCATAATGAACTATGTTAATCTAAGAACAGAAAGATTAAATGAGTGTTTTGAGGATTTCCTGCAACAAGAGCAATAAGCTTCTTATTAAAATGTGGGCTCAAGATAAATAAATACCGTACATGTTAAGATGGGGCTGGAGGTAACAGGTCATCGAGTCAAATACAGACACACCTGTATTAAATCTGTTCTACGGTTTGAAGGTTGGATCCACAGTCTACTGAGAGTCATTTTTACACTGAAGGGAATCACGCCAGAAACTTTTTCACTTGAAAGCCATTGAATCCAGCGTCTTAGGCACTTTTACAAGTTTCCATTATGCCTCGGCTGAATTATTTTTGAGGAAAATCAATTCCATCAAGGTGAGCTTTGGAAGAGGTGCTTTGGTATTAACATTCATACGAATATCAATCAGCCGGCCGCACTGAGTGGGTGAAAAGACGAGGGAACAAACGTCCTGATGGTTCTTCCTCTTTCCCTAGAGGGGCTTTAATTGTACTTGTTTCTCCTTACTGAAATCCAGTAAGACCACCCCCCCTCCCCACTCCTCAGCCCTCACTATCCCTTGATCCCATTAGCAAGCGAACTCATGGGACCGTGCAAGGTCACTGAGTCATTGACAGCACACAGCGGCTGGAGTGTTCATTTCTTAGCAGCAGAGGTCCTGTAGGCATCGAATAAATGATGGTATGAAGTCCTGAGCCTCATCTCTAGGCAAATAATGCAAACATTTTGGGAAATGCGCTTGTTCGCTTTCTTGCTGAGAGTTAGATGAGAAGATTAATACCACTCATGTATAAATAAAACAAACAAGGTATATGATACAAAAAATGAAAAAAGATTTGATTAGATTTTGTTCTTGTTTGACAGTTTCCCCCTGTGTGCAGTCTTAATGCTAAGCTAAGCTAATGACCTGGCTGCAGGTCTTCCTGTGTGTGCAGATCTGAGACCAGTATCAAACATCTCATCTAACTCTAGGCAAGAAAGTGAGCCAGCGTATTTACTAAAAATGTCACACTGTTGCTAAAATTCCTTCATCTCTCCATTAAAATGATTAAAGCAGAATTTAAGTAGGCTATCTAAGTTTAATTTATGCTAAAAATGAAAGATGATAAGTACGGCTTTAAAATTAACAATGTTCATTTACATAATTTACAACTTTGGCATGGATTTAGTCATTTAGTCCCTCTAACACCGTGCATGTGGGAACACGAGCCTTCTGGACTGACTCACATCTGCTGACTTCCTCCTGTGAGTGTGTGAGTGTGTGTGAGGAGTAGTACCGTCATTGATAAAGAAGCCAGATCTCCCTGCAAATGACTTCCAAGTTATGTCATCTGTCAGTTTCAATTAACCTCCAGCCTCTAAGTCTGAGGAGGTCTGAAGCCAAGCTGTGCTGCGGCCGAGAGCCGCAGACGGCGAGGATAAGCAGGAACAGACACGCTGCACGTTTGCAACCTATGTCATGTGGGAAAATCAATGCAGCGTATGTGGGAGATAAAAGGGTCGAGCCATTCTGTAGTGGTGTCTTTTCTTGTTGGTCTGTAAATTGGCACGTGTTGAAAATGACAGCTGATTTGATGCAGCCAGGTTACAGGTGAGAAAAATACGCAACCTTCCACTGCGCAGTGTGTTTTTAGCTATACATATACAGTCTCCGCTACCACCACCACCTCTTACTATGTGTGTTCCTATGGTAACAGAGGACATACTCCTCAGCACTTCAAAATAGCGTTTATCTTTTAGCTCTGTCAGTGATATGCTTTTGCAGTGGAGCCCCTGCTGATGGATCTGGATCTGCAATTTCTACCTTGAAACGATAAATGTGTCTTAGCCGCAGCTTTGAAACTGATAAAAACAGAGATTTCTCCCACAGGATGTGCAGTGTAAGGAAATCTTTTAACTTAGCTGATAGGGATGTTGCTGTTTGGGTGTGAGTGCATTTTATTTATTTTTTATATTTGAAATAATTGTATTAACTTTGGACATATAATTTGCTAGGTTTGTTAAGATGATTTGAATTAATAAATAAAATATTTTTTTGTCTTTTCACTCAACCTTACACAATCTCCTACTACACAAATAATTTTGAAGTCAGGGTCAATCCCCCCAGACAAGCATCAACCAGCACAAGATTTTCTTTCCCAGAACAGAGATAATTTCACATCACAACAAATCTAAATCATAAGATTTCACAAAAAACAATCTTGCTCTATTATAGTTGTGTCTAAACTGTATTTTGGAGTAGCGGCATGTGTTGGTCCATCGCACCCCAACAGAGATACTGAATCATATTCACGCCTCGTCTGAGTTTGCGGCGTGTGCCGTTGTGCTCCTGTTTGTCGCAACCCGCCCTCTCACCTCTGTGTCAGCCTCCTCAAATACACTGTATGTTAGAACAAAGTCTGGATTTTCTGTCAGGCCAGCAAGAGCTGCCTGGATGTTTCTGCCTGGTCGCCTTCCAGGTGCCCACCAGACTGTGACAGAGGCTCGGGCTTGGGAGTGGAGTGTGTATGTGTGTGTGTGTGTGTGTGTGTGGACTGGCTCTGGCTGCTGAAGATGTAGGAGCAGGCGGGGCAAGCCGGCTCCTCCGACCCCTCAGAGCTCCATCTGGACCATGGGGGGCTGTCATTTAGGAGTGCAGGGCCTGAGCGGAGGAGCAAATTGCTTTTTAATCGATCATATTCCCAGTAAAAGCCACTCCCAGCAGCCACTTGCCTACTTTCCATTCTATTTATGGAAGCCCTGTGCCTCTGACTGCTGTGTGTGGGTGAGGGAGGGAGAGACAGAGAAAAAAAAGCAGGGGTGAGTTTGTTGACCACTTCCAGTCAGTAAAAACAGAATTGTGTTTTCCACTCTTCTTTTAGGTCGGGCCGCGTGTGCGGATGCATTTTTGCTCATTAAAATCAGAGCACTAGCACAAGGACCTTGTGATACTCACGTGGTTACAGATGATATGAGGGCTGATAGCACACTGTTTTGACAGCAATCTGTTCCTTTGTATCTGCAGAAGGCAGTGATTCCAGGGCAGCGAAACATGAGCATCAGACGCTGCTTCATTAACAACAAAAAGAAAACCCTCCCCGCCATTCAACACCACGGAGCTGCAGTCAAACATGTCATGTGCTTTTATAGAAGCCCAACAATGCTGTAATGTGATCGTTTTCCCAGCTCCACTTTCTTGCATCTATTTTGAGTCCGATGCCCAGTGTCGAGTCTCGCACAGACAGGCGCTACTGTGCGGTGTGCACGGGTAATAAATTATGACTCAGCCCAATGCCGCCTCTGATTGTTTGATCCATTTTCTAAGATGCCATTGTTTCTAACTAATCTGCCCCTGGGGGCTCTTGAAAAGGGAAGTTAAAGTCTGTATTTGCTTGCTCTGTAGAACAATTTTTTTTGTTCTTTTCATAAAGCATGGAATCACCCCCTTTGTCAAAACTGAAAAAAAAAAAGCTTCAGCTGTAATGGTGTCACATAAAAGATCCTGCAGAATGAGCAATACCACTGAATGAGGCCGCTGCTTGCTAGCACTCCTGTCAGTTTTCCTTTGCAGGCCTCCCAGGAATTGTAAATGTCGTCACATTCTCAACAAGACAGGTTTTTGCTATTTGCTGAAAATGAGTTTTTGGGCGTGTTTTTGTTTCTCTGCAGTGTATCAGAAAATGTTTGACTATTAAATGTGACTTTGTAGAAGTTGTAAAAACAACACAGTAAAGGATAGCACAGTTCTGAAAATCTGTGTTGCGATTATTCAGGACCAGATTTTTTGTTTAGTCATTTAGTTTAGTTTGTTATGAAATTGAGAGTTCAACGCGGTGCAACTAAAGACATGTAGTGCAGATTCAAAACATGCAAATACAAAGTAGTGTTTCTGCGTTTCGTTGTGTTTCAGTGTTTTGTGTCTCATCAAGTGTCCACAAATGATCAGACTGCTGTGGACTTCTTCATTTGCGTGTGTTTGAGCTCTCAGGGCTGCCAGAGTGTTTCCCTTCATTGTTGAGTTGAGATGAGAGATGAGATGTCTGCAGCATCTGGCGTCTCTGGATTTTCTCTTATTGTGACCTTTTACATGTTCGCTGCGCCGCTCAGCTCACGCAGTTGTAGTGAGTGAGGGACAGAGTAAATTAAAGAGATCAGAGCAGTGATGAGAGAGGGAGAGAGACACGGGAAGGACGGAGAGGTCCGTCAGATGCTCAGCTGGGTGTCTCGTGTTCTCTCTGTCAGTATCTCGGCCCCCTTACCAAATGGGACGTGAGCCTCAGCACCCCCTGCTGCTGTGCAGCTCTGCTGCCTTTCTCATGGACCATTCATAGCTTTAATGCAGGCAGTCGTTGTGCCCTGTTGTTTACCTCCTCTCTATGCCGACTGTGTTTTACCACAGAAACTCTCCAGCATCTTTCTACCACCGGCAGACTGATATAGTCAGCATTGGTCTTAAATTATAAATCTGATAGCCGCTAGTCAATACTGACAGCCTCTGATACGCTGGAGCCTCTTCTTCTTTAACCCCAGCCTGTCAAGATGTTGATTTTATTATTAATGTAAAAATTCTGGCCAGGGAAACTTCCTTCAAGGATATGAGTCAGCAGCTTCGGGATGTCGCTCAAAATGTGCTGTGAATCCGGCCTCACTCTGCCTTCAGCCGACAATTAAATAAAGATCTGGCTTCATCACATTAAAACCACAGCTTCAGTTCTCTGCAGTTCAGATCCACTCCTATGATGTAAAGTTTGAACTGTTTCCCCCTCATTTCTAATCTTTGTACTAAGCTAAGTTAGCTGACTGCTGCTTCTCATCCAGCTTTCAGCAAGAAATGGTCCCAAAATGTCACATTTCTCCTTTTAATGTTTGTATTCACTCAGATCACACACAAACCTAAAGTCTCTTCCACTCTGTGTTTCAGGTGTAGCATCTCTAGTATGGCTCTGCTGTGGTAGATGTCAACCTGTCCTGACATTTGTATGGGTCTTTCTCTTCAAACGAAGGTGAGTTGATCATCTTCTCAAACAGGTGTGATGATGTTTACTGTTACCATTAGAATTATAAAACAGGTGCCGGTCTCACCACCGTGCCATGGTCAGTCGTGCTTCTCAAACACTAATCTAATCCGCTAATATGCTGAGAGGCCCTAGAAAGCTGTAAAAGACAGCATATCGAGTAGGAGTCAAAATGATGGATTACAGACATGACGTGCGGTTTAATGTCGGCCTCATAAACCCTTTAGATGGAGGAATGGATGACTTTGGTGTCAGGCTTTATTACAGTGTACCACACAGTGTACCACACTGTTAGGTGAATTTCAAAACGCTTGATATGTAGTTGATTTTCTAGCTTGATCATCTAGGCAGTTGACACCTCTTTGGAGCCGGTCTGCCTTTCAGAATGAAATGAAGAAGTTTCTCCTTTGTGTTGCAGAGTCCCCATATACACCCATAAAACAGTTTTAAAGTAGGATACACAATCTCCACTGTTATATCTTATACTCACTGCTGTATGTTCCCAAGATCTTTTCAACAACCGCCTTGGTCTGCCCTTTGCTTTCACTGTCTTCCAAAGTGCCGATGTTCTTGTTTCAAAGAGGTAAAGTTTTGTTGCCACCTGACAAACTATTCAGGTCATGATGCTGGTTGCCTGGGAGCTGTAAACTGAGGTTGAACCTATTTGTGGAAGCTGTGTTTCCCAAAAAAAAAAGAGAAACAGGTTCAGCAAAATGGTCAGCCTTTCCTTTGGTCTCTTTGACAAGAGGACTCTCTTTAGCTGTTGAGCCGTCCCTACAGTATGTTGTTCTTTTTCTCTGCTGAGGTTAATCTTGTTTCTGGCAGCTGAAACTGGTCATTTGCGTAGTTTGGCTGCAGAAAAAGCGGATCTCAACTACAGGTCATGTTTTGTTTCTGTCTCGGTCTGGTACTTTTTGTGAAACGGCACTGAGCTACTGCACTGGCTGTTCTTTGGGGAGCAGTACATCACCGGAGCTGCATCTGTGCAGCTCGACCAGGACTTACGACCTGGCCTCGGATGAGATATCAGCTTTAAGACTTGACACGAGGGGAAGATTTAAAGACTTGCAAAGAAAAAAAAATCACACATAATGGTGAAGACAGCCCGGCTCTGACACGCAGTTAGTGAAAGCAGCAGGACGGGAGATTAAACCACCTCCGCCACCTCCCCACCTGTCCCTCTGAGAGCAGGTCTGCTGGGACAGAACCGCTGAGTGATCCCTCATCATCGTCTGCTTCCTCGCTGTCTGTTAGGATTTTATAGCATATAGCTAAAAGCACAAATGTTGTTTATTTGTTTTAATGATTTCATATTTCATTTTCTACCCCTCCAAAGCCCTAAAAATCCTTCTTTTATGATTCATCAAGGTGAGAATAAGTGGCCATCTGTGGACCGACTGTTTACAGCAGATTGGCTTCAAGAGAGGTCAAATCACGGACACACACTCACTTGCTGCTTAAGCACCCTACAGATCAACCAGGAGTCGTTCAGTAGATGATGTTTGAGAACTTTTTGAATTAGAGCCTGTGTAAATTATTTATGGAAGCAATTTTTATTCCTTTCTGGAGTCCCGTTGAGCATTTTCCTTATACTATATTATACAGAGAATTTGTGCAAGCACAGTAAGGCTGTGATTGCATTATCATTTGAATATGGCTACATATTATACAGCTTTCGGATTAGTAATCTTGACTGCATTCTCTGTTTTACGCTCTTAAATATCGAACTGAGTGATCACTTTCTTTTGTCCATATTTATATCTAGCAGCACGTCCCCTTCACTCCCTCAGGCTGGCAAAGTTACGCTGCTTTGTTACAGTTGCAAAGTGACCTTTAACCTCTTGTTCTCTCTGTTACTAAGGGTAACAGCTGCTGTTTGCATTTGAGCGTTGCATGTGTGATCACAGCTGACTGGAATCCGTTCTCTTTGAATACCACGTTCAGCGTGACCTTTCTCAGTAAAACGTCAGCAGCTGCCTTTTCGTTCTCTATAATGTTCACGTCAGCCTTCATTACACCTGCAGAAGATTTCAGGGTACAACAGGTTCAGCTTATAACCCTCACCGAGTAAATGCTAGTCTCAGATGGTTAAGTGCAGTGACATGCACTCATCCATCCGCTAGCCCCGCCTCTCAAATCAAGGTAGTTTTATCCTCGAGTCTTCGGCCCTCCAGAATGGCATCGGTTTAATTAACTCTCTGGAGCCTCTCGAAGAAAGTCCATTTTAATAGAGTGGGAATGCATATTAATCTACTGGCAAGGGACCAATTATGGTTGACTGTCACTGTGCCTGCATTGGTTGTGCTGACTATTATGACCTCTCCAAAGCTAAGCTCATCGATTAAACTCTCATGTTCTTAAGCTTTATTTACATTAACTACAAAAACATGGATGAAGATATTTCAGACAATTCAGATCTTTTAAGTTCAGTGCATTATAAATGTAGTTTGTGTTTGTTCGTGAAACACAGCAGCACAGTTTAGTACATTGTAATATTAGAATCCATAATTCACTCTTTTAATGTATTTCTTTGTTTTTAACATAGGAGTGTTGAAAATGTAGGGGTATAGATTGACAATGTGGAAGTTACTGAAATCATGACCTGTAAATGAGCATTTTACATAATTTAATGTGTGTGACACCACAGTTTGTTTGGTGGCTCACAGGCAGCTGGAAGCAGTGTTACGTTGCTGGCTCACAGGCTGCATCTGCAACTATGTTGATAATGTATTGAATTGTCTTAATTGTAAACCAAAACATTTGCTTGTTAAAGCTTCTTAGATGTGACGATTTCCTGCTTTTCCTTTAGATATTTGATATATGAAAACAACTGAATTGGATGGTCTTTCATTTTATAGACAAAATAAATTAATCAAACCCCGTTTTGGTTGAAAATTCTTCTCATGTCTTTCTGTTCTTTCTCTGACATTCTTGTGTGACTAGTTCCTCAGCTTTCGCCATGTAAACTTGTCCAAGACTTAGGTATTACTACATGGGCAGAACGGCCACAGGTAGGCAGGTATGGAGGTAGACTGGAAGGTAGCCTATCGAATCATTACGTTCAACATTAAACGGTTCAGCAAACTTATTACAGACACACAACAACCGACACACACAACCATACTGTATGACTGCACAGTTTTCATTTCACCTCTTTATTAGCTGCATGAGCTTAATGTAGAGAGCTGACGGGAGATACATCCCAGTCAGTACATATAACACAACACATGGGTGATTTGAGGGTTGACTAGTAGTAGCTCAGTTACATCAAGTCAAATCTGTAGGCATGTCAAGCAGAAAAATGTGACACTAACAGTAACTACCCAGAAACTAGCTGGTTCGACTGTGAGCTGCCACTGTGGTCGCCCATGTTTATACAAGAGGCATACACTGAAAGTCTCCTTGGCTGTGTCCTGCTCCTCAGCTGAGTGGAAATGGAAATTGTTTGAAAAAGTTCTGAAGTTCTGAACTATTCTTGACGGTGCTGTTGAGTGTGCAGAGCGGGACTGTTAATAAGGCAGCCTCAGCCAGGAGTCACACACATGGTCTCTAAGGGCCAACAGGCCCATAGCTATGAACTCACAACTTCTCCACTAAGGCACTACTTTACTCTCTCTCCCTTTCTCTCTATCTCTCTGACACCTTTAAAAAGCCGGTGTTTTGTTTTCATTTGCA
>JBAJHX010000076.1:4763309-4797172 GCA_037176925.1 Amniataba percoides | reverse complement strand
CAGCAATGCAGCACAGGGTGGCAGCGGCAGAGAACCAGCGAGCGTGACTAATCCAGGGATCTCCTGTGCGGTGTGTGCGGCTGGCTGTCCTTCACGCACGTTATACACTGAGGGGAGGGTGGCAGGGTTGGTATGATCTGGAGGTAGCGTTGTGTCTCGGTGCATTATCACCACATATAGAGTAGTTTAGGCTTTCATTAAGGGGCCCATCAGGTAACCTACAAAGTTTAAGGTTCTTTTAGTCACCAGTCACTCCAGTACTTCTGTACTTGTTGTTTCTTTTTAAAGTCAGGAGAAAGGAGCACAAATTAAGTCAAATACATCTGAAATTTAGTTGTTGTTGTTAAAGCCAATATATCGACACGTGATTAGAATGTCTGTCTGTGTCCATGAGAAATCTGCAGGCCCTCAAAAGGCTTCTTAGTGTTTTTTAGGAGAGTGTCATCTGCTGTGGGGGTAAGCTGTAGTGAGCTTGGTTGTTGTAGAGCTAATTGCAGTCACTTTCATGGAATACACTTTATGTCATCACCAGTGTCCGTAGGGATCGTATTTGGCTCGAGTAAAGCCTGGTTGCTCTGTGGAGGACAGAGAAGTGTCAACCTGTTTGTGTGCTATGTCCTCGGGGTGAATTTCTTTACTGACAGGTGAGAACGAACTGCCTCGTGAGTCCATTGTCACAACAGATATCATGTGTTATGTTATATTTTTGTAGGAATATTTGAAATGATCCCAAAGATTTCATTTCAAAACTGATGTGTTAATTTGACATCCTTCAGATTAATAGTACAAGTAGTCTGTAAACTTTTTTGACAGCACAGCCTTCGCTTCATATGAATTCACTGCCACAGCTGCAGCCCTTCAGAGACCCGCTAATTCTGTTTCAATGCTGCGGTTTTCATTTTGCCTGTCTTTACAAAAATGATATATGAGAACACTGAGCAAAGTCTTCTTATCTTGCAAAGGAAAGAAATTGGGAACATACACTTCCCATGTATTATAGCTTTGTTCCTATTCAGCTACAATGAGGGAAACTCAAGTTGCCTGATTGATTGCCTCCCAACTGGCTTCTCCATTTAATACACCACTGTGGGACTACTGATAAATTCCCTGGTTGTATGCAAAAAGAAAAAAATCCAACTTACTCAAATCTTTTTGCACAAATTGTTGACACTTTGTAGTGCAGAAAGACACAAAGTACAGGTAACAAGGAGCCCCAGCTCAATTTAGATCCAGGGTGTACATTCTATGTGCACTAAAAACATCTGTCATATGTTATTTTGTTAACATAGATTATAATTAACTATATTCACAATACGTAATCATGTGTACGATATGTGAAAGAGCCACCAACAGAAACTACAAACTAGAAAATACCTCAGTCTTTGTTCTTCAGCAGAAACTGAAATGATTTAAACAGTGAAACGCTCCTGCTTGCTCTCTGTTTTGGTCTCCACCAACTTCTTTGAAAAAAATCTGTCTCTTAAACTGCAAATTACTCTATTATGCTGCAGTTTAGTGCTGTACAGACAGCGTTAAGTTAGAGGTTGTTTGCTGCAGAAGGATGCTCAAATACTAAAAGAACTGCAGCTGCCTTCTTTTAGGCTGCAAGTCTCTTTTAAGACTTTTTGCAGTAGGCCTAGCTCCATCTGTTTCTCTTTTTCACTGTGTCTTTGCAGACAGAACGACCCAGTGAAGCCAGGCCAGAATAAATCTCTCTGTGCTCCGGATACAGCCTGCTACCTTCATGCTTGTATCTAGTGTATATTTGAAACCCAAGTATCACTTTCTTCCACCAGCTGAACAGTACGTGCTTTCATCTCTCACAACAGCCCTGCTTTTTATATGAGAGTCTGCGTTATAAGTGTACTTTTATCGTGGTATTCTGGTATAATTAGCTGGTTCGGTAAGTGTGTGCTCGCTCAGACATATACACAGTTTTGTATGTGTGTGAAAGTGTGTGCGCTGTTAGTTGGGTATCACTGGCTACTTTTAATTATACATATGTGCGCTTTGAAATGTGTGTGTGAGAGTGAAAGAGGAAGGAAGGGAGTTTTGCTGCCTGATATCAGGCTGCAGAAATACTGTACTGGAATGTTAATTGCTATGACTGGTCTGCCTCTCAGATAATACACAAGGCCGCTTTTAATAAACCAAAGATCAGGATGTCCCACAATCTCGCCCACTGAGACAAGGGAGAGGAAGAGCGTGTGTGTGTGTGTGTGTGAGCATAGGGAGTGGTGTTTGCTGGAATTTCTCCTTTTTCCGTTCCTGCCGCTCTGCCACACATCTGCCTCATAACAAACAGAAAAACTGAAATATTACAGCGTGTGAGGAGATTCACAGGAAGACTCAAAGCGCATGTATTATTAAGGCTGGAGCAGCAGCGTTTTGAAGTTATGCTAATGCGAAGGCTTTTGGTGTTACAAATCTAACCGTCATTGGAATCGTTTCTCCGCCCGTCCCTCCCTTCTTTCTTTTTCCTGTCTTCTATCCATTTCCACAAGAGTCACACATTCAAGGACGCCGCGTTGGCGTGACGCCGTGCACATGCTGCTAAAGGGAGGTGATGGTAGATTAGACAGCAGCTACAGAAAGCTCAACACACACCTCTGACCGGAGGCTTCTCCTCCCACATGCACCTTGTGATAAAGAGCTCATTTTATGTTCCCCTCCTCCCTTACATGCCTCCTCATTTACACATCTTTATAGAAGACGTATAATATATAGCGATATGTATGGATGTACTATATGTGTGGATGAATGAAACAGTGGAGTGTAACTGGGGATCAATCAAGTACTGTTCTTAACTACAAATTCAACTTGTATTTTCAATGAGCATTTTGATTTTATGCAACTTTACACTTCTGCTTCAAATTCCACTACATTTATCTGACAGCTTTAGTTACCTCTGAGATGTTTCATACACTTGCTATCCATTGAAAAACATGTGGGTGACAGTGGGTGATTCTGAATTTGAATGTTTCTGATAAACTGGAAAATCGATTTTTCCAATATGTGTTGGTATGTGACTTTTACAGGACAGCAATGCTACAAACATGTGATGATCTTAGACCATGATGCATTGCTGCAAGTTAAACTAGCTCAGTCATCCCTAAACAGCAGTTCAATACAAAATACATATTGATACAAATACAAATACATACATATATACATAATGCAAACTCATCTAAAACATCCTATATATAGCAAAACACTAAATTGAATGCAGGACTTAGAGCAGTATTTCTGCTGATAAAGTCACAAACAATCCTGAGCTTTAGGTATCACTATCTATCATAAACTGAAGTATATTCGATCCTGGCAACATGTAGCAGAACAAATTTTGAATCAGTGTGATGTTGCATGTGTGTATTAGTATATAGCCCAAATCACAGAGTAGAAACCAAGCAGAGACTGATATTGTGAAGAGAAGCTATATGAACAATTTAAAGGGCAATTTCACGCACTGAGAATTGCAAAACATTGCAAGTATTCAATGTGAAACTCCAGACCTTTATTCTTGGCAGGTCAGGAATGCTGCAAAAACAGCAATTATGCCACTGAGCACCACAGTGCTGCAGGATGATACAACTTCTGTTGCTGAGTTATTCATGCATAGCTGTGTGGAGTCTGATCAAAACGCTTTGTTAGCATTAATTCAAGTGCGAGAGCATCCAACAAAATGCATCATACTCGGTATACTACAACAGAAAAGGCTACTGTTGTCTTGCTGAAATTTTAAAAAAGTAATTGGTAAGATTTTGTAATTAATTTAAAAGCCAGTGCAGGGATGCCAGGATCTGTGAAATGCTCTCTTTGTTCTAGTAAAACCCTGGTGGACTGAGTTTCCTGCAAACAGGATCGAGAAGCAGATGCCAGAGAGCGGAGTTACAACAGCCAACTCTACGAAATGTTGAGATGTTTCTAAGACTCTGAAGATTCAGGATTGAACAACAGATTTGATCTGTTTATGTGGGCTGAGATGCAGTCAGAGATCACACTAAGATTCTTGCCACTGCAGATCTTTTACACGCAGGAGCTGAGAGATAGGCCTGAAAATCAATGGATTTCAACTGTTGGCTCATATGTGTGAATATTTACGATTTACTTAGTAAATGTACAACAATCTAAGTATAGTAAGAGATTGTGAATTACAATATCTGAAAGACAGTGAACATATACTCCAGGGTCCCATATGTGCACGTCTGTGAGTACTGATGTGTGCTGGAAGCTTTCTGCATACATGTACATGTGTTTTTATGCATTTGTGATTGTTCCCAGTCTCCGTAGTAATTGTCCAGTGTCACTAACAGCTGCAGTAGTGCGGCTGTTGTCTACTCATGGTGGTACCTACATTACACTTAAGACTGTGTAACTCTTTACACCCAGAGGCTGAATGCAATGAGTTGAAATAACAACAAAAGAAACCATGTTTGGACTCTGCAACCTTTCGGTGTTTCCAGTGCCAATAAGCTCTCCCACATTAGATTTGGTGAGCTCCACAAGTTATTTTGGAGCACTGGCACTCTGACTGCTGTTATTGATCTATGTGAAAGAGGGCTAAGGATTATACTGTTGTAGACGCAGTGTAAACCCGAGGTGGTGGATGAGGCGTGTCTTGGTTGTAAGTAATAACTAATAATTGCAGAAGCGTGTTCACAGATGCTGAGATGAATTCCGAGTGTTTGTGTGCGTTCATTCAGTGCTATACTAATGCAGTTTCAGATTTTCTCTCACAAAGCTGATCGTAAAATTACTTGGAGAGCTGCTTAAATGTAATTTCAGTCATAATGTAAAACATTCCAGATAATCTATAGAGCATCAGATGTCACTAAAACACCAGATACATAGAAAGATGTTACTATGTCTCCACTCTCCTGTTTTTATGTTCGATATAAGAGTATTTGCTTAGCTCAGCATAAAACCTGGAAACAAGCTGAAAGCAGATAGTCTGCTTCTGTCCAAAATGAAAAAAACTTGCCTTACAGAGACTCTAATGCTCACAAATAAGCCCATTATAACCCTCAAAAAAGTGTAAAAACTATTTATGGTGTTCTCAACTCAAAGGGATAATACGTTGGATTGTTTTTGGAGCGGTAACCTTCTGGAGTCTGCTCATTGTGCGGCAACTTCACGGCACAACAGGACTCCATAAAATGTGTTAATTAGTGATATTAAGAGGTGCTGGTAGGTGGATTTTGTTGCCTTTGGACAGACTAGCTGTTTCCCCATTTACAGTCTGTGTCCAGTGCTAAGCCAACCAGTTGCTGGCTGTACCTCCTCAGTGAATGGACAGATGTGTGAGTGGTATCAGTCTGCTCATTTAACTCTTGTCTAGCAAACAAATAAGATTATTTCACAAAATTTGGAACTGTATTTTGAATTGACACAGTTTGACACACAACTGCAAGGGAATAAGGTAATGAAAGCATCTGCCTGTAAATATACAGGTGTGTTTGTGGGTGTGTGTGTGCACATTTGTGCGGCCTCAAATTGGCAGTTGCTTGCCACCCTGTCATAGATGTAATTGTAGAGAACTGAGAGGGAGCCCTTCTCAAGCACATAAGCTCTAATTTCAACAACAGTGAAGTGACCCACAGAAATGTCCTCTGTTATCCTCATTGGAAACAACTGAACAATGCAAATGAAGAGCACTTTGTATATGAAGGGTACACATATGGGTCAAAAACTACTTAAATGCTGTCATGATGATGTATCATCTGACCTGAAAATGTCATCTGTAGATGTATTTTGTATTCATAGTTGTACATTTCCTCTTATTTACACCAAAGGACCTGGCCAGTACAAGCAGCTCCGGTGCTTCAGCGGGTGGGTAAAGTGCTTCAGTGTTAACAGACACAGAGTGAGGTAGCAGTTTATTCCTCCCCTTGATAAAGTCTTCAGTCATTGTCTACTGTCTGATTTGTGGCTTGATACATTTTTAACAGACAAGGGAGGATCAAAATTCAGCACCATGATGTTTTCCTGGCAGGAGCTGATTTTGTTTGATTGCTGACGGGTGACAATTTCTCCCTTCACTGACTCCCAGTATGGGCCCACAGCGAGACCTCCGGGCTCCAGAGAGACCACACATGGAGGGGAAGAGGGGAGGCGGAGGTCGGCAGAGTTTCTGCCTCACAGCCATTGATCTCTGTCATCCTTTTCAGGTGGTTTTGTCTGTTGGTTTCACCGACTTAAACAGCCTCCACTATACGTAATAGACTACTATATACCAAACTATATACCACTATACCCCTGTTGAGAGAAATGTGTTCAGATCTAATCAAAATGGTCCTGATGTGACACATGCACACCTGCAGTTGATTCCAAGGTTTGGTGAACAGACAGATGTCAAACACAAATGTCGGACCAACTTCTCAGACTGGGACTGCAGCTACAGCACAGTGTGCCAAATAAAAACTAAAACAGTTGTAATATGATATGTTTCAGAATATACAGTCTTTACATTGAGGCACCGCAATCCACAAAGTGTTCATCACATAACCAGACTGTGTGACAGACAGCCAGGATTTTATTAGAGCAATCTCACACTGTGTGACCTGCTGTGAACCTGTAAGATGGCTGTTATCACAGTGTATGGTATAGGGGCCAGTCTGGGTTTTTTCACATGATGGAGGAAGCACATGGTCAGATTGTCCAGTGGCCAAGCAAGGCACCAAGGACCCTTTGTTTTTTTGTTCTGTTTTTATCAGCAATTTCTACGTCAGTGCACATTCTTGCTTTTCAGTTTGAAACTTGAAAGGACACTCCAACGATTCAGTGTTGCACTCATATAACGAGATAAGAAAAAGTAAGGTGGTAATTGCTGTAGAATATAACCTTATACATGGTGGGTCAAGCTCTGAAAAACTTTATTTGGAGCACAGATTTTCCATTAAAATTCATAGTTGAGTGAGTAAATCTATCTATGTATCTGTGGAGGAGCCCTTTAACATTATATTAACATTTAGAAACAGCCTGTGTAGTGATGTGTCATATCCATTTCAGAGGTGGTGATATCTAATATATCTAGAAGGACCAGCTGATCTCCACCTGTTCTCCACAGCTAGATGATCTGGAGAAGTTAGAGGGCAGAAATGGCTGCTGAGTGAAAAGGAATAAAACGAGACTGAGCTCCACCAACTAAAGGACCCCTCCCTCATTCTCTCTCCTCTCTTTCTCTGAATGAGGGAAGCAGTCCGGCCAGGCTTGACCGCTCCCTCTGATCTCCCTCACCTTCTTTGTCCTCCCTTTATTCTCTTGCTAAACGCCTGTGATGGCATCGCCGCTCCCATAGATCCCCCACCTCTGTTCTCCCCGTCCCAAAAGACCTGGAGTGTCCACTGAATGATCAGGGTGTCAAAAGAAGAGGAAAACAAAGTTCGGAAGTGTTAGTGTTACTTCCCTCATCTCCTGGGATACAGAGAGAATCAATAGTTTTTCATTAACCTGTCTTCCTCCCTGTAAACGAGTAGGTATAGCCTCGGGTGGCAGTAAACGCTCTAGCGATAGTGTTGGAGGATGATATCTCTCTCTCTCTCTTTCACACCCACACACATACATATTTCACCTGACACATAATTGCTCTCTCTCTCTCTGTGTGTAGCAGTTCATCTCACGTACTGACATGTTGTTTGGAGAAAATTACACCGAACCAGTATAAACCAGTTTAAACCTAAATGAATGCACTGTAACCATTTTGAAATCATGAAGAAACACTTATGCCAGCATTCGCTTTACATCCCTACCTTACTGTAAATGTGCATTAATGGTAGTAGAATCAAGTTAATGTAGGTTAATTAATTCAGAAGATCTGAATTTCTTTTCCCTCTGTGTATTTGTTGACATATTCCTCTAAATTGATGTTAATTGATGTTTTGAGCACCAGCGATGGAAATGGGATTGAACTAAAATATGTTTGTTTTAATGTTGTGTCCACAGGCCAAATTCTTAGTAGAGATATTTTAGCTTTTCGTGATCAACTTTATGCAGTGGTACTAAATTTTGAAGTGCATGTACTAGACTTGAGTTTTTCATTACAATTATTAAGAGCTATAGTTGCTTTAGTAGTTTTGAAATCACAAAAAGATTTGACCTACAAAACATGATCAGTTTATACAATATGATTGTTAAAATGAGCTTCTCCTTAACCAATGACAACACTAGTACTATTAGTACTATTTACGTATGATTCTGTGATAACACTGTAGACAGATTAGATTAGATTATCACTTTTGCTACTATAAGTACGTTTTGGTAACGATACTTCTGTTCTTTATTTATATGAAATTTTGAATGCAGGACTTACTTGTAATGGAGTAATACTACATACTGTGGTATTGCTACTTTTACTTTCAAAACAAACTGTGAAAAAGTTGTAACACAAACCCAATTCGTCCTGATTTGCACCAGCCTTTACATGGAGCCCTGTGTCATGGTCTTCCATTTAGTACATTTCACCCTCTCTCCCTGACAGATCCACATTTCACATCTCTGTCTCTGAACACAATGTAGCTAGTATGTGACAGTGACCTTGCTCTTTGTACAGTGCCAACCTCCCCTCTGTAGTAGATTAATCTCCTTTTTCCCGTGTGGGCTTGCACACTGCTTCCCATGTGTTTGCGAACACGAGGTGAGACTGTGCAGTTTTATATTCTCTGTTAATGTTGTTTGCTTCGTTCAAGGCTCTCCAAGGATTGGCTCTAGCAGCACGTGCTGGAGAACAGCATCTGTCAGACCTGAGTGCGTGGAAGTTTTGTTCATGCACACCTGCCACATTTGTCACAGCTGGCATTGTCAACAAGTTCTGGGGTGATTGAGGTGCAGGAAGGCTGACCAGATTTTCCTGCCGCAAGCAAGCAAGGAGGGAAAAAACCCTCTGTGAATCTCACTATGATGAGAAAGCAAACATGGAAGTGATACAGAGGCTGAATCATTTGTCTCAGAGAACAACTGGTGAAATAATGAGTTCAGATTATCCAAGATGGAGAACTGATTCAGAGGAGGTGATTATCACAGCCAATGGAGGCTGAAATTGAGAAAATGATTAGGAACGAATGCATTATTAATACTCATACAACTGTGTGCAATACAGGGAGTTATGCTACTTGTACAAAACGATTGTCTCACATCAAAATGGCAGCCACAACAACAAGGGATCATGAAACTTGCTTTGGCACAACTCAGATGAGTAAGGAAGATATGCCGACCCTTCAAAATCCACCCAAAATTTTCAATCTTTCGCCAACCGACTTGATTTTTAGAATAGAAAAGAACCTCCGAATGAGGTTGGTGACCTGCCAAAGTGGCTGGTAGAGCAGACAGATTTACTGGCCGCATCCAAAATTTATCAGCATTTGGCTGGTGGTAATTTGCTGCCCTGAAGGGGAGATGAAGGCGGGATGACTGCCATGGCATCGCCTGGATCCAGATGGCCCAAGACAGAAGGGGATGGATGCAAGCACTTTATCAGCAGCCTATGTTCCATAAGCCAGTCAAAGGCTCAAGCACAAACAAAAGAAACTATACGTAGATTTGCCAAAGTTTTCACCATTCATGTCACTCTGTATGCTGTATGCTGCCTGTATGATGGTAGGATACTACCTGTTGAATGGTTGTACACACTCTTACATGCTTTGTTTGCTGTTGTCTTGTACTTGTACATTGTCCACCTTTGATCTGATTTCCCAGGCATTTTGGACACTTTTATCTTTTAAGAGTCAGTGAAGATAATTAAAAAAAAGTAATAATAATATGAAGTGCAATATACAGTTAAAAATGCAAAAAGAATGACATTTTATTCACTTCAGTGTTTATTTCAAATAAGCAGTGAAGGCAAAGCAAATGCAAAAGGATCGATTATCATATCCTATCAAATTTCTGTCCAACTGTCTGATGATTGTCACTTTTCAGGTTCTTAAATGAAAGAAACGTCATCACATGTTAAAAATATTCCATTAGGATAGTCTTTCATTCAAAATCATAGTCGTGTAATACGTGAGATTTGTCGTTCACCATTTGTAAACTCAGTGTTCAAAGTTGGCCCCTTCTCCCTGGCTCAAAGAGGACGCACCTCTAGTGATCCAAAGTGTTCACGATCTGGTAACTTCTGCTGTCATTGTTATATTATTAAACGCCACAGTATTAGATTACTGATTCATTTTGTAGCTGAGCTCAGCATGCAGACTGGAAGCAGGGCGAAACAGCTTGTTTAAGTCTGTCCAACAGTAACTGCTTACCCCTGCTTTCAGGCTTTATCTGACTTGTATCACCAACATGAGAGTGATATTAATCATTTAAATAAGGACAGAGAACACTGTTCCAGATATTATTTGGGGCAGAGGTGTGCAGTAGCAGAATATGGAAATACTCAAGTGTACCACAAAATGCATCTTTAGGTACACTACTAACACTGTAGTTACTTCCACTGACTGCATTACTCTTCTGTATTAAACGTGTGAAACTAATTGTTTGCTTCCAGTGCTTGGTGGTTAAAGTGACTCATTTCTATTTTTGGATGTGCAGTTTAATAGATTGTGGAGTTTGTTTGTTTGTTTGTTTGTTTTTTATAGAATATTTTGGCAATAGGAGGGGCAGCATAGTCTGACTCAGTGGGCCGTCTTCAGGGATCACATGCAGCATGAACTCACCTCGTAGCTCCCTGAGAGAAGAAGCCTGTGTGAACCAGACTGCACATCAGCATGGGTAATCTGGAGTCATGCGCCTCACCGCTCTGTGCGGCGCTGTGCCCTGGAGGCTGCCCCAAAATAAGACGCCTGAGTGTGGAAAACAAGCGAGGGCGTCTGCATAACTGTGACTTATGAGTGCCAGATTCAACCTTGCATGACTGATGCCGAGAATCTGAAGGAGAACCACAACCTCCATCACTTCACATACACTCTGTGATCTTAATGCTAATTTGGAGTTCTTTGTTTGTACCAACTTACATTTAGGATTTACACACTCTGAGAAGTCTGCTGCAGATTTAACTGTCAGCACTTTGATCAAAGTGATTAAAATGAGGCCTCCTGTCTGAGCGCGCACACCTTCACTCCTTCCCAGCTAAGATATGGGCCTAATTTGTGTTTTGTTTCAGTGAAACCCTACAGCTGCTGACTCTCAACCAGCTGAGTGGCCTCACTGCAACAAGACGTTCTCGCTGCGGGCTTCAGCTCTGACTGTACAGGCATCATTTTGAAATTTGATGGCCATGTCTTTAGTTTGCCTTTATTTCCCCAGACATTTTGTAATTGCCATTCCCAAAATGCTCTTTGATTCCTGTTACCGTGTCGGGCAGCTATGTGCTATTGACTCCATGTCAGGAATCATTTGGCTCATTTACTCTGCAAAACAACACAATCCCATATTCCAGGGCATATTGTCTGCCTGTTGTTTTTGAACGTGTGAAGCATATCTATCTTTGCTCTGATTTGATTGTGGAAATATGATGCAGTGATGAAAGCTGATATCCATTTTAAAATCTGTGTTTGAGCTTTATCTTTGTTATCAGAAGCGGGAGTGAGCTCCAATGATTGGATTTGTCTTCACCGTGAGTCTTGAATGACGTGTTATCTCTGCTCTATTAGACCTGTTTCGCTTCCATTTTCACCACAAAGAAGCCTTTTTCAAACTAATCAATACTGTACATTGTGTGTGTAATCACGTTTCTTGTAAAACATTGCCACAGCACTGAAAAAGACCTTTCCAAATCCAAATGTAGCAAATGGCCTCCTTAGGATTTTGTCGATACACACAGTGTACTTGTTGAGTGTAAATCTATGATTTTTAGCTTTGTTTTCTGCTGTTTTGTTTGCTGCATCTGCGTGATTAGACCCGCATTAAAGAGTTTCTCCCAGATGTTGCTGGGACGTGTGCCAGCATTGCTCATTGTCAAAGAGACACCGTGTGGCAGGTTATCCTTGTTAATGAATGAGGGTGGACATGCACTAGTTCAATCAATGCCACTTATGTCTCGGCTCATTTCCTTCTCCTCCTCCTCCTCTTCGTCTTCCTGCACGTGCAGGATAACAGTAGCTCTGCTAATACACACAGAGTAATCCAGCTATTGGCCATACTTCGATGGAGGGCTTATTTGGATTAGGTTGTTTACATGTATCATTGATACTGTGTGATGGAGTCTCACTTCTGCCATAAATAAACCTATTATTAGAGTATTGCCATCCACTCTTCGTCCTTCAACTGTGTAGTGGTTACCTGTAATATGCAGAAAAGTAATCATCTTTATCCTCTTTAAAACATGCACTATAATCTGTAAACATTATGGCTATTTCACCTTCTGGGTTCATGTTTCACAAGAAGCCCTGAAACATTTTTCATAAAAATGGCTTCCTACTTTTGACTGACTGTGTCTAAACACGCTGTGTGATATTGTCTCTGAAGGTGCGCACAACATTACGACTTTCTTAATTAGTTCAAACATGTGGGAAGCTACACCTTGATCAAGGTCATTTTAAAGCCACATATTTACTTCTGAAGTGCTTTAATTAGCAACCCTGACTTCCAAAACTGATGCTCGTGCCACTGATTTGCACCAGAAAATATCCTGCAGTGTTTAAATTAATTGAGAACGTATTTGGACAACGTTCACTGTCAATCTGCCTCTCCCTCTAATATTTGCTCTTACAATACTCACAAAGCTCTATCTCAACTGTAACCACACCCAACAGTGATGTCACAGGGTCCTGGAGCACACATGTCCATCACTATGTCGCTTAATTAAGAGAAATTAAATGACTTTTCAACTGTTTTGAAGTTTGGATGTGAGCTTAATTTATCGAGAGTCTATATATATATATTTTTTACTGTAACAGCTGAGTGTTAAAAACATTGTCCTCTTGCAGTGTGACTCTCTCTCACTCTCATGCTGTGTGTGTGTGTGTGTTTGTTTGTATTTGTTGCACAGTCCTCCTGGAAAGAGCAGTGGTACATTTTATTCCAGGAGGGGGCAATGGTCTGACCCCAGAGGGGAGCAGAAGCAGTGCGGGGTCAGTCAAGATGTACCGCCTCAGCTGCACAATCTGACAGACCTAATGAAGCTATTTGTAATGGGATTCTCTCCCTTCAGCTCTGGCCCTGTGATCAGAGGCCATGCAAGCCTGCTGCAGCAGGACTAAAGCCAGCTCATCAGTACTCAAAAATGAAATATCCTTCACTAAAATGCTGTTGAGGAACGTTATCTGATGTAGACTAACGAACATGTAACTGAGCTATGATCTCATCAGTGCCTGACATCTTTTGGACTATGTTTTGTACATTGCAAACATTCTTTAAACTTAACTGTGGGACCTGTTATTTTTGCACATCCTTGCACAACTGTACATTTCCCTCATTTTATATAATTAGTCATATTGTACATATAGTCTTTAGTCTTTATTTCATCATATATTTTTTAAGTTTCTGACTTTTCAGTATTTACTTTCACATTGCATTACATTACTTTTTCTATTTATGGTTATTGTCATGCATCAAAATCAATACAGTTTCCTAAAAACTGTTTCTTTAAATTATTACTACCCAAAAGATTTTCATTTTACTCTCTTCACCAGCACCTGTGTTGATAATCGCTCAGTGCAGCTGTGTTTTTTGGACCTTATTTCCTAAGTTTCATCATCTGTATTGATCTTTCCTTTGTCTGTGAGGCCATTAACTTGTAACACCAGCTGATTGTATGAAATGAAAAACAGACTGTTCTCCCAGTGTGTTCTGGGTGCTGAACAAGTGATCACATTCTGAGTGGATTGCTGCTGTTGCAATAACAGATCGCTTTTTTGTAAAGAACATAATGAATGTTAAAATCATCTGTTGTTCTAAAGATGCATGTGTGGTACTCATTTACATTAAAATACCTCGGTAGATAATTAACACCAGATGTTACATTCAGGTAAATCAAGTAAAACCATGTAAGCTAGATGTGTTTGACTAGTTATGACCGGAAACAGGTGGCCTGGCTCTTTTCAACAAGAGCTAACTTCAGCCTTAACAGTAAAATTACAAATTGATCTGATAGCAAGTAATATTTGATTTCTCCTGTGAAAATATGAAGCCAATGAATTCTTCAGTACTTTATTATTGTTATGAATACACCAGGCTTTGACAACAGGCAGCTGCGATTTGTCAGCGTGGGCTGCACGTTTTCTCCTACAAGTTCATGATACCGGGAGTTTGTCGATAGTGAAGACAACAAGTTGGAGAAAGACTCACTTATCTGCCTCTTTTCAGTGACATGGCAAAGTCATCTCCGCTGCAAACGTCACCACTCTGTCACAGCGAATGAAAGAAAGTGAACATAGCGATTGCACAGCGGTAGTTCCCTGTTTAAGAGAGAAACAGATGAATCTTTACATCATTGCTCTGTATCACAAAGTGCATTTAAACCCAATGAATGTTTTTCAAATAATTAAAAGCTGGTATGGCCTGATTATGATACATCTACATAGTTTTATGATGACAGTACTAACATGGGACTTCACTGAAATATGTAATTTTCCTGCACTGGCTGAACTAACCTCAGCTTACAATACGGATACAAACTAAATCTTAGATTAAATTAAAAGTATAATTGCTCTGTTGCTTTGAAAGGGCATTTTATCTTTCAATAATGTAACTCAATATTTAATAGCTTTGAATTCTCTGAGATGCTCAGGAAGTATTGATTCACATCAACATATCAATGATGCCCCGACCCCTCACAGGTAGTTAGTGATATTCATGTGTGTGTGCGCTGATCCAGAGATCCTGAGATATTAATTGCAGCTCCCAAATCGGCTGCCTGATCCACCCCATTGTAGCCGTGGAAGCACTGTTTAATCACCTGGATAGTGCTGAGAGATTCTATCGGGCTTTGCACAGATTAAGAGGACATTACGTAGAGATGTGGGAGACAAAATGGTCCATGGGTTTTTAAATACTCACTCAGGAGCCTCAGTCTCAAGCTCTTTTATTTTGGTCATTTTCCTTTTGCCTATATTTGTCAGGTTTTACATACCTTTTTTTCTCCTCCTCAATATTCAGGCTTTGACACACCTGTGAAATGCTCTCGTGAAGGTGCACTTTTGCTTTTGGGGTTAGGTGCTTTGCTCAAAGGAGTTGTTGAGACAGGAGAGTGCAGTGAAAGGCCGTCGCTCTGCAGGCCTTCATCTCACACAGTGGAGAACTCTTAGTATTACGCCAACGCTCCAGTACAGTAAGACGTTTTTGATCTTCCACGCTGACAAATTACCTGGAACACTTTTTCTTGTTTTTCTGACATTTTTGCGCTGTGTCGATTTGTTTTTGTTGATGACTGTTAAATTTAGGATGAATTTCTGTCACGCACTCAGGCTGGAGGGTTTTTTTTTTCTCTGAGCGCTCGAGGTAACTTCAGGTCTTTCTCATCAATGTCAGCGAGGGTTGGCAGCAGAAATTACGCTTGCCTGCCTCTCTTTCTCACTCTTATTGACTGCTCTTCGCCTCTTGATCTCTCTGCTCTTTAATGGTCAGTAGTTTGTCAGCACTGATGCATGTTTGTCACATGATGCCTATCGCGCAGCAGCGGCCAGTTCTCCATCCGGCCCGATAAAACTGCAGACATCAGCCAGACAGCACAACAAAGAAAGGATGCAAATCTTTACAAAGGGCAATTTTTTGGATTCATCACTCTGACTCTGGTAAACACAGTCTACAATAGCCTTTTTGTAAACAAAATGGCCGGTAGTAGCTCTTCACTAGAAAAGAGTGTGTTTTTTTCCAGAGCAGTTAATGATTCATTTGGGTAAACAAGGATTTAATTGTCTCTCACTGTGCAAAGCCCTGACATTTGATGTTAAATTATAGCTATAAAACTCTGGGCAGCACTGAGGTTCATCTCAGTGCCAAGCTGGCATAGACTGTGGGACCTGTTCACTTCAATGGACTGGACGGAGGTAAGGCAGAATGGTCGTACTGATCTCAAACATCTCAGAAAAGAAAGGCTTATCACTCAGATCTGTTTTAATTTCATTTTTTTTAAACTTGTGGTTTATGGTTCTATCGCAGTTTGCTGCTATGATACTCAAAGCAAAGAAGGAACCAAACATTTTTATTCTTGAAAAAACCCACATCTCCTTTGTTTGACAGCAGTGACATTTAGATTCAGTTGGATCTGGGTTAGATTGATTTGAGGTATGACTTCGTAAACACACTCAAAGGTAGAAAGGGAGTAGATGCAGGGCTTTGGTCTGAGCCCATCAATAGTGAAGGAGCAGAGCAGGACTGTGTTGAAGAGTGAGGAGTGATGGATTGAAGCTCGCTGTCTTGTAGAGTGACGGCTCAGAGACAGCACGTGTTACCCTTCCATCAGCCGGGCACTTTCTCATCGGCCTTCCTGCTTCCTGCCACTTCGCCCAGTCGGCACACTGGGAACGAATATCGATACAATATAAATGAGAAGGCCTGTACTGTTGTCCACAGTTTTCATCTCTCTCTCCATCACCTTCCACCTCTCCAAACTGAGAGTAGTCCCCTTCATTGCTGTCTCATAGACACATGAAGGTAAAGGAGTGCACTGTGAAACGGATGACAGGCTGGGCGGTCGATGTGGGTACTTTATGAGGCATTTCTTGTCAATCCCTCGGCCACAAAAGCTCAATTTGTAGCCAGAAATGCTTGAATTATTTTTTTTAATTAACAGTATAGGAAATGGAGGAAAGTAACTACATGTACTCAGGGACTGTACATAAGTACAGTTGTTTTACTTTAATTATTTACATTTTCTTAAGTCCTCAACTCAGAATCCTGATAAAAGTATTAGTTCCACATTTTAGGAACATACATTTATGTTATTTCTGTCCTGCTGAGAGATAAATGACAACGTTGCTACTACTCATATGTACATTAAGTCTGAAGCTTCCATTGACAACCAGTCAGCATAGTTTATCATACAGACTGGAGACAGTCAGCTGGATTCTCAATGCAGAACAAGTTTTACTTTGTTGTAGTAGTACGCTTATGTAAAGTTATAATCTTGAATCTTCATTTTGTTCTCTTTCACAGGATATAGTAATAAGCCATAATTGCAGGTATGTTTCAGGACCTCACATAAGTTTCAGTTCCATTGTCTGTAGTCATAAATATTTTCTTTGTCTGTTTGGCTATAGTAACTGTTTAATCACAACACTATCAAAAAAACAGAAGAGTCTGTAGTGTGAAGAGTCTTGATAAAAGACTAACTGTTTGAGGTTTTTCTGGGAAAAGCACCACCAACACCCGGCTTGTAATACTGTAAATGCTGCAGGCTTTCATCAGTGCGCCATAGGCTTAATCACCACTGTGTTGCACCATTCAGCATTTATTAAAATGAAAATATCTGAGATTACATCTTTTAGTAAAAGGTAGAAAAAGTTCTGTTAAGGGCTCTGTCTCAGCAGGTCTTCATATAGGCCACCACACAGCATGTGGTAATTGAGGTCCCAAATATGAAAATAGTACGAAATGAAATCTGTTATAGCACCCATTTCCTTTTGAACTCTTCGCTGGATGAGAATTTTCATTGTTGCAGTGAATTATTCCCTGAAAATGGAAATATGCAGAAGTCAAATAATTGAATCCAAGATTATGCGGATGTTCATGTGGAAATCGAGTGGGTCTGTCTTTCTGCAGGAATGAAAGGTGGCTGTGGGTTAGCAGCGTAATCATATGTGACTATAAACGAGACAAGGGCCCCTTATGAGACGTCGCAGCCGTTACTTTGCTATGTTCTTCTGGTCCAGTGGCCAGTTTCACTCCAGTTGAGCAGTCTTTCCGTGCCCAGTTCAGGAAATTGGGCATTTATACTTGTGTTTCTAAAAATAGCTGCTTTATTTTACCAGAAATGTGGTGGTGGGCAATTACATTTGGCTGAATTCCCTTCCTGCCCTGGGGGAAAGTGCAGTCGTTTCAACAGCCAAGCCGCCACTCAGTCGGTGTTAGAGGCCTCGACTGATTAGTAATTGCGTTCTCAATCCAGAGCTTTCTGAAGTTCGTTAGATGTAGATGGTATATTTGAGATGCAATTACCACTTCCTTTTTTTGAGGACAGAAGTTAATTATCAAGGCTGACTTCACAATGAGAGATGCGATTGTCAGGCACCAGTGGTGACCTTCATGCTGGAAGTCCACTCCACACACACGCGCGCAGTTTCATGTCTCACTTCGCATGAATGGCTGTGTTGTTGTTGTGTCTTTACACCAGTTAACTGCAATTAGACTTAGGATTGTCAACAATTAATCAGTTGTTCTCCCCTGGAGTTTTCATCCGCTTGCTACTGCTAACAATATGTCCTTCTTAATTACACAGTAATCGGCATAAACAAAGTGTTTATTGTTGTGTAATGAACTGTGGCTCATAGCGAAAAAAACAAGAAAAGAAGGCAAAGTGGGAGGCATCTCGGTCACCTTTAATTCAGTGATGTTAGCAGGGATGTGGTGCATCACTTAAACACAACCAGAGTCAATTTCCAGTCTTTTTTATTTGCAGAGGAGATCGACATAAATGTTAATAGATTAAATCCTTTGTATATATAAGTTCTATCCGTCAGGGTCCATTAAGGGAAACGTCCATAAATGAATGCTTTTCTGACAGTGTAATCCATTTCTGTCCATATCAGTGTTTGCATTATGATGACTTCAGTTCATAGTTTAAGCACGTCTTTTTTTCTTTCTTTCTTTTTATTTTTCCATACTCAGTTGTGAAGAATGTGACTTGGCTTGGTGTGACAGTGCTTCTCCTCACCACTGCTGCAAATAGAGGCAACTGATAACATCCCAGAACAATGTTTGATCTCTTCACGGCTTTGACACTCCCAGCCCAACACACACACCCAACACATATGCACTCAAACACCCCTGCCTCCTTCTCTACCCATCTCACCATCCCTCGCTCCCACTTCTCATTCTCTGATACCCCAGATAAAGTCTTCTGCTGTCTTTGTGGATACTGATGAGAGGCGATTGCCTCGCCAGGCTGCGGCGGTACACGTTACATAACTGACAAGTGCGGGGTTGGGGCTGCCCGTCATGGGCAAATCCCAGCATGGATCTTTTATTCAAAGCAGCAGTGCGTAAAAAAAAGTCCTCCTCTCCAGGTTCTGTTGTTCCATCAGGGAGAGTGATCCTCCATATGTTTCAAAGGGTGATGGAGCTGAATTCACAATCACCCTCCCTGAGGTGGACCTGCACACACACTTGCTCGCACGCACTTAAAGAGTTCCAAAAAAATCTATACTCTGGGCTTTAATCAATCATCACCCAAATCTTATCATTCGGTCCTGCTAAAACCGAGATTATCCGATATGTCAAAGTGTGTCATTCAAGGGCTTTACGATACCTACCATTCATCAGACTGTGACAGGATTTGTTTCGGGTTGGTGCTATTAATCATTTTGAAGGAAAAGGTGTCAGCTTTTTTCATCAAGCTTGGATGACTTCATTTGTACACTTTGTACTGCAGAATATTATGTTCTCTATGTGGAAAATTATGATGACTGATGTCCCTACTTTGCAGATGGTAAACACAGGACAGCAGAGAAAGAAAGGCCCCTGCAGTTACAGATATTACTACTGTCATGAGTGTTGTTGTCTCCATTACCTCTAGCTATATATCAGTGTAAAGTATTGTAATGTAAAATATTACAATTTCCTAACTTCCCCTGGAAAGTCCAATTCAAAACTCAGCTGCCAGAGTTATAACTCTGTGTCAGAGAAGAGAGGAGAGGCGACTGAGGCAGAGCAAACTGAGACGCTTCAGGTGGTAACAGATTTCTTACAGCAGTCTTATTAACCCTTTCTCTCTGACCAGGGCATCGACACCTGCTGAGACAAGAGGCAGAGAGGCAGAAACGTACCTGTGGAGACAGCAGGTTATTGCTTCTTACTACTGTCTTAGGGCACAACCAGACTAAATTGATTTGGGCAGGAATGAATGTGCCCACATTAAACAGAATTAGACAAACTCAGCGCACTCTGGGTCGGGATTTGCTTCTGTCTGTTGGCGTCTGTTGTCATGATAATGGTGTTTAGAAATGAATGAGTAACTGTGCATACAGGAAAAACACACACCTAAGAATAATAAACCAGTCAAACAGTGCAGTGTTTTGGTGTCTGATAAGTCGTGGATGCATTATTAAATCTGGCCTCTATGAGTAGTAATTTATCGTCTCATTGGTACTTATAGCAGTGATACAGATACAGTGGTGTTTCCAGTGGGAATACACATAAAGTTGTGTGAAATCATTACCGTAACTGGTAAAGTCAAGCTGTCTGAAGACTATTTTTGATATATTTTAAACTTGAATATTTAATGATGACTTAATGTGTAATGTATAGAGGTTTATTATAGTGTTTAAATCATGAGATTGCAGATGTAATTGATTTTCTGTAGCAAAATAATGTATATTAAGTAAAATGATATCTATATCTATCTATATATATATGCATTCAAAATAATAATATTCATAATCATTCATACTCCATCATTTGCCATCTCTCAAGACAGTGATCTAACTGCCTGAACGGATCAATGGTTGAGTCTCAGTGGGTGTGACCAAAGGAACGTCACAAGTTTTGTGAGAGCTTCTTTGCAAAGATGGAAGCTTGAAAATAAAGAAATGGCCATGTTTTTTATTGTCCATGTGTGATAATGGACTTATTGTGAAAAGTTATCAGGCTAAGGAACTCACCTGAAAAGCTGGTATGGGTAGCTTGAGGTGAGATATTATTTGGCCTTAAAAGAAGATGAATCTCTAATCTCCTAAAAATTCATTCTCCATCATAAGTTAAGTAAAGATTAATGACCTGCAGTCCATCTGTAACTTGTTCAATGTCCTTCTGTAAAAATTCAGACTACTTATTTCCAAAGGAAACTATTGGTGTGGATGATGAAGTTTTTCTTTGGAAAATCTATTACCAGCTACAGTCACAAGGTGAAAAGATGGAAAGCAAACACTGCTTTAAGCACGGTGGTTCACTGTTTTGGGTTTGTCATACCTGAGCCAGCATTATTTGATGATAACAAGACTGTAGCTAGTGGATAGCATTACTGATCACCACTGATATATGTATTACTATCTGTCTGTCAGGAATCCACAGCAAAGTCAACTTTCTGTAACCTGCTGTAATATAAATACAAAACCCCAAAACTGTGCACAGCCCAAGAACAAATAAGCCAATCAATTACTTCTCTTTTCCCTTGTACCCTTCAAACTTCTCAGTGAGCTCTGTTACTTTGTTTTGGCAGGAAATCTTTCTGTCTTTGCCAGGGCACTTTTTTTTAATACATTTTGACAGGCAGTAAGTTCTGATGGGGCAGAATCATTTCTCCTCACCGTATATTAAAAGAGAGTTAGCCAAGGTCGGCTCTCCGGGATGAGTGCACATAGTTCTAAAACCCTAAACGCTCTTCTTTTTCCTTTAACGCAAGGCTGCCTGTTTGTCTGGACTAATGATGATGGGCTGTAATTTTCTTGTGGAATATACAATTAGATGCTGCTCTCTGCACAGCCTGCACACACTGGAGGTACATTTGCAGAACAATGTGTCTTAGCTCTGCTTTCAGCTGAACAATTACCTGGAAATAAAGAGTTGTCAGGGGATTCTGTCAGAGCACAGAGTGCACTAAACCAGCCACAATAAGTTGCACGTTTTCCTGTTTTATTAGACTGTAACTGAGAAGCGATAGGGGAGTAGAACAAAGCAAAAGAAGAAAGAGAATGTAATATGAGTTGCATGTAAACCTGAGGCACAACAATGCTCCATGCATTGGCTTCAGAAAGTTCATTCATTCAGCCATTCATTCATTTAGCTGTGAGGTGACTTTATATATGTGTACAGTGTCGTTGTCCCTGTGGCTCAATAAAATAATGTACACACTACGTTGTGCAGAAAGATGCCTTTATCTCCTAGCTAATGCAGTATATTTCCCTGATCTACGTTTTCATTTTCATTTTCATATTAATTCAAGTCTCCTCACAGGAGAAGCAACTGCATCGCCTGTCTTATACATTGTACATTGTAAATACATTGTATATACATTGTACTGAAAAGGGCCCTCAGGTGAGAAGATTAATACCATTTTAATATTTGTGCATATTTCTTTAAACCAGGGCAGTTGTTTCCTCATGTTTCTTATCCTTGTGCTCTGCTAAGCTTATTGATGACTGTACAGTAAATATTTTCATATATAGCACAGAAATGCGGTAGTGATATGGATCTAATCAACACTAGGCTGGAAAGCAAATCTATAGTGTAAAACTATTCTTTTAGTCTTCCCCTACCTACTAACTGAAGGGACACAGAAAACACTGTGTGGCTCCTTTTTGAAAGCCATGTCAAACAACCTGTTTTGTCATTTTGGTTGGAGGGCTCGATGGAGATTAACATGCATAGTAGTCTTACATAATTAATGCTTCCACTTATATTTTAATTTTCACATTCAGGTTTAGCATTTCATTTACATGGTTGTCGAAATAAGTATTCAGTTTGCTCGCCGCATTATACGCAGAGGATGTATGAAATAAATATGAAATCTTTATGCATGCACAGACGCACACAAGTCTGCTTATCCACTTGGTCATATTTACATGTCTGCAGTACTTCTCTGTGAGTGTGCAGGGACGCTGACAGCTGAGGAAAGACCTTCATCAGTGTAACATTCCCCAGACAGTCAGGCCTTCAGTAAGTCAGTCAGTCAGCGAGCTAACCCTCACTCTGCATTCATTATTAATCACAGAATTACTCTAGGGCGCTCTCCAAACGACGCGGGTTGCCGAGGGACAAGTCGTGATAGAATATGCAATTGTCTGCATAATGCACAGCAGGTGAGGTATCATGCACTGATATGAAGCACAAATATTGCATGAGAGATCTGCAGTTATTACCATCAGGGCAGTGGTGAAGGTATTCAACACTTTCCATAGAACCAAGAGCAGAGAAAATGTGCAAATACTGTACATCTGATTGGATGTGCGAATAGGGAGAATGAACTTATATCAGCTGGGAGCTTGGGCACTCATTATTTTATATCTTTATTTAAATGCTTTGTTGAACATTCATAATTCTTCAGAATAAAGTCTTGTTATCCAAATCTGCTCCTCAGAGCTGCCCAACTTGAATGCTGTTCATTCATTTACGGTCATCACTGACCATCAATCTTCCCATCCTCAAACCTGCCAAACCAAAGGAAAAACTCACTTACAAGAGCATTGCATCACATTAGGTCGAATAAAAATGTGTTTTAATCAAAGTGCTACTGTGAGCTGCGACTGTGTGTCGAGATAATCTCCATTCAGGAGCGATGTAAGGGCTCGTCCAGAAGCAGGGAGAGAGACGAGGTGATAACTAATGCGGCTGGGCTTAGCTTCACCTTTGATGTTTGTACCAGAAATCCAAGGTGCTCAGAGCCTATCTGTCCTTGAAGTGAACACACCCAGGAATCCCTGGAGAGGGAGAGATATTCTAATCCCACAGCCAGCTAAAACCTGAAGAGGAAAGTTGACTTTGTATTGATATTTTTTTAACTCACTGTGGGTGTCTTCTGATCATAGTTAATGAAACACTGCATGGCTTCACTACTCACTGATGCATATTTGGCCTGCAGTCAGAGCTGCATCTGGAGATACTTATCATGTGGAGAGCTGCCTATATATTAAAGTTTAAAGCAGTAGTTCATATTTCTGATTTTAAGCATGAATTCGTGCAGTTTAAGGTCATAACAGGTCAGCTGGCCATAATTGCTGCTTCAGGTTTTCATAGGGATGTTGTCTTAGTTTCAGTCACAAAAATGGTCACTAAAACTGACTAAAGTAAGATGAGTAACTTTTGCTCGTTTTAAATATGTTAACCTTTGTCTGAACCCCAGTTGCATCTATGCAAAACAGATAACAATTTGAAATGAACTGCTGATGAACTCATTTTGGAACAGAGTTGTAGTTTTTTTTTAATAAATATTCAGATAAATCCAAATGTAAAGCCAAAAAGTATGAGGCAATTTTGAAGGAACACTTGCATCCTATTAAAGCAATAGTCTTGAAATGAATGTTGGCCTGCAAGGATGCGTAAGGGCACGTTTGATTTCATCATCAGTGACATCTTCAAGGTTGCAGTCGATCCATCGGTTTGCTGCCAGGCTTTTGTCTTCTGTGCCATCAAAGGCAGCAGAGCTGGACAGGTTGGTGTGTATGGCAGAATGATTCATCCCATGGTACGAAGCATCAGAACCAATTTGCACTGCAGTATTGGACACTGGTCTTTTTCCTTCAATGTGCCTATGATGTCTATATTTCTGAGGTGGTGCAGTATGAATACTAAGGTTAGTCTGGCATATTGGTTTCTTGAAAGTATCGAGTAAGTGTTGCCTCATTATTAAGAATCAGATATAAGCCAGAATACCCTCTGCCTCACATATTTGGTGAAAAATTGATCAGTAGACTAGACAAGATCCTCGCCTCAAATTATTCTTTTTACTGAAGCAGCAGTAAAAGCCATGGTATGTGCGTGTGTGTTTATATATATGTACACACGTACACACACACACACACATATATATATATATATATATATATATATACACACATATATAGACACACACATATGTACAGAATTACTTTGGAACTTTATATAGTTTGGGAAATCAACACAACCTGTATCATATTAGTGCCTGTCTGTTTTGAATGTATTTTAGTTAGGCTTGAATGTAATCAGTAACATTTTTAAATCAATTTTGAAATGTGACTGCTGGCCAGTGAAGGGATGTGGTGGTGTGAAGACACTTCCTTGAGTTGTTTACATCCTTCCTGCTGCATTTTGTTCCAGCTGCAATTGAAAGGGAATAAACAAATCATATGCAGTTGTTCAAATGAGGTAAAAATAAAAGCATGGATAACATTCTCCACATTAGAGGATAGACAATATCTAAATCTGGACATGCGTCTTGGGTCTCAGGTACACACTCCCAGAGTTCTAATCACAGGTTTAATTATTATTATAAATAGCTGAATGGAGGGCTGATTAGAAGGATGCCATCCTTTATAAATGTTTTACTATATTTAACAATGCACAGTGAACCTGAAAGTCTTGTGGCACAACAAAAGTGAGGGGCTATTAAGAGGCTACTGTGGTTAATCACTATCCGATTAGAGTTGTGGACCCACTGTGATATTTCTATTTATGTGCCTCTGCATTACATAAGGGCCCTATATTAACAATGCACTGTCAGCGAGTTGGCAGAATACTTATTTTCCATGTCCTTGTTTTTTTTATCCACAGATCTCCCCAGGCGGACTGAACAAACGAGTCGACTCTAACAGAGCTACGCCTGTCCTCAGTCTACTTGTGGTCTGACGGCACTCACCGACTTCAAAGGTACACCCGCCTCTCTCTCTATACCTCCAGCCTCCTTTAATCACTTTGTTCAGCTCATCATTGCAGTAATTACATTTCCTGACAGTTTTTTTTTTTTTTTTGGTTTGCAAATCCAAGACTTTCTCTGTTATCTCTGCTCGAGGGAGCTTCACTTCACTTCACTTCACTTTGTCGCTGAGGTGCCTTGTATGATTTTATTTCAATACATTCAGGAGCTTTTTCCACCAGGAAATGTGCTCTGATTTCAATAATTCACACAGCTGAATCAGCTCAGGTAAATGTCAGTTGAAAAGTGGGCTTTAGTTCTTCCCACAATTTTTTTTTATATATTTCAGAAGGGAGGATATTTGTTCTGGTCCACTTTCAAAAGACTCATCTGTGTAATAGAGTGTTTGAAGTCCATCACCTGTTGTGAGATACAACCTGAGACATCTAATTGTACTTTGGATGTCTTATGGATGCTGCAAGTGATTATTTTTTTGCATGCCCCTTTACTTTAAAAACATGGAGACACTCTCTTCTGAAAGATGGCTGTTCATTTCTATTAAGGCTTCATGCATCGCTTTAAAGGTGTTGAAATGAAAAAGAACTCCTTTGATAATTTGAATTACAATTAAGAGAAGACTTATGTGTGAACTGAAAGTAAATGGAAAATGGAAATGGGAAAGTAGGCTTTTAAAACATGTTTTGAAAAGCTTTTTGCATCCCATACACAGTATTCTGTAACATGTTTATATTGTGATGAAATATATGAGCATGAAGTCTGAATGAAATGTTTGGTTTCTTCCAAGAGACATGTATTCGCATACAAAAATATTTTGTGTATGCAGTTGTGTGTGTCTGCGTTAGTCAGTATTTTCCATCCTGAAATCCTCCACATAGCGAGGCGGTTCAAAGAAGAAGGATGAAATAAAATATGGATGGTAAACAACAGCTGCATTTCTTTTCTTCTAGCTGTGAAAGTGATCAGCTATGGACTCCACGCACCACGCTAAGCTTTGCTTATCCTGGCATCACTCTGCAATACTCTGCATTAACACTCACTTTAATGTTCCTCAAAGCAACAACGGCTGGAATCCTAAATTGAAGGGAGGTTCATTCCTGGTGACAGTGCATTTCTTTTTTATGTTCAGTTATTAATGTTAATCACCTACTGCATCGATCCACTGCTCGAATATTACATATTTATAGGAAATGACAGTCATCTTGCAGTAACCGTTCATTACAAGGTAGCCTGCTAATATGGCTGCTAATACTTTGTGGTAAATGCTCAACTTAGATGCATTGTCTTTTATTTTCTTTCAAAAAATGCAGTCCATCAATGAAACATCCTTACAAAAGCAGCTGAAGGCATGCTTAGCTTTGGAACCATTACACTTGCCATTTCTCAGACAATTTGAGAAATTGTTTGAGAAATGGTTTTTACCTCCCAATCAAACAATTTGGGAAATGGCAGCACTTATCATTACATGCAGTTGTCATGTCTATCATGCAGTTTTTGTTTTTCCCCATAAATACGAGTAATTAAACTAACTTTCATGTTCATAAGTAGTACTTATCCTTATAAGTAGTACAAAATTCTCAGAAATTCAGCAGAAAGAGTGCAGGTTGTTGTTATGATGAATCACTTAACTGTCAGTTACTCTCAGTAAGAGCTTTGACATATTGGACAGTTTAGCAAAGAAGTGAAATTATCTTAAGACCCAGAAATTAGTGGGTTTGAAATAACAGTTTAAGGCTGAGCAATGCCACCAAATATCACAAATTTGCCTTTTGACTATGTAAATGTGCTGCCATCCCCAGTAAACGCAGGTAGATAGAAGACTGTTCCCACCACTACATCCATGCACATGCACACACAGCAGGAGAAGGAGCAGGTGTTTTTAAGTACCCAATTGTGCCACTGAGAGCTGCATCCTCAGATGGGCATCAGATGGGTTTAGACAAGGAATTAATTTGAGCTGCAATTACAGCCTCTGGAAAGGGGCAAATTGGTGGTGAGGGGGGACAGAAGAACCCCACCACCCACCTAGTCCCTAATCAGGTGAATGTTTCTAACTCAATATCGGGCACTGATGGTCACACTCAATTATCCTCATCCTTTACCTCCCAATCTGTTCCCCTATCCCCTAATAACCCCCCACTCAAACCCCTGAAGACACGTGCCACATGCTGCCCCTGCTCTGGGCGGCCTCCTCAGTAGTCTTCTTTTGTCTCTGCTTTGATTCCTGCTGTAAAACAAATGTTAAAGCAATAGTTAGCAGTTTTGGAAATGTGCAAATGCACCTTCTTGCTGAGTTAGATGAGAAGATCAATCTGCCCATCACTGAAGCTGAAATGTGTTATATTTGGTTTATTTGATACAAAGTCACTGGTCTAAGCAAGAATTAGTCTGGCCTAAAGACTCGTGTAAAACCATTACACGTTGCTTAGGAAATTGCTTCAGATGATCAGATGATTAAGATGCACAGCTATCGTCACAGGGCATCTCCTCATTAAACTCACAAGCCACCCATAGATTACAAAGCATGAACGATTTTAACCCTTTAATGTCAAGCGTATCATATTCAATATATGACTTTTTAAGACCTCAACATAACCAGTGTGATATTTTCTCTCCTGAATATACTTGATGTATATAAACAAAATGCTGGAAAATTCAAATAAATGTATTACCGTATTTTCCGCACTATAGGGCGCACTGGATTGTAAGGTGCACCTTATAGTCTGGAAAATACAGTATTTATTTTTTTAAATAAACAAAAAATAAGTTAAAATGCAGAATGTAGCAAAAATTATACAACTTAAAACTCATATATGCAAACTGATATTTTTTTTTTTATTTGTCAGAGGGTTAAATAAACACCTCAGTTAAAAAAAATAGAATTTTCTGGGAATTATGTTTTTGTTTGGGCTTTACAGTGTTAACACCAAATCCTTAGTGGCGTGGCAGGTTCTTTACGGATGTAGGGTGGCCTTGTGGTTAAAGCTACACCTGGGATCTTTCCCCATTAGTGGTTTCAAATGGCAATGAAAGGTAACAATCATATCCAGTTACACAACAGCAGTCCACTGCACAGAGGTGACACATGCGAACTGGCCTGTTTGTGGTGATTTCCACCAGAGGATACCAAAGGAAAAAAAGACAGACAAAATGTATTCATTGTTGGCCATTCCAGCTTACTCTGGTCCGAGTGCATACATGCTGCTCAAGGCAGAAAAGTTTCCACACACACAAAACAAGAATTCAATCTTGGCGATGGAGGAATCACCAGATAGGACACTCTTCCCTCTCTCTGCCCTATTTTTGTGATTTAGCTGTGGTGTCATATTGTAAGATAACCAGACCTCGAGCTGCTTGCTCATTTAAAGCTGTTCTTGAGAATAACATCACTTAAATACTTGCCAGTACGCTACAGAGAGTGGTATGATGGCAGAGGGTCTTGTCATTGGAAGATTTGTTTCAGAGGAGTCCAATGAACCTGATGAATACGGTGCCAAGGATTTATTACAGGATTTTCCAGCAAGCCTTTGAAGTGAGCGAACGCTGAATCTCATCTGCCGATCCACACTCAAAATTGTGGTCTTGTGTGTGTGTATGTGTGTGTGTGGATGTATTTATTACTGGTCTATTTTTAGAGCTGTGGGTTTGTGCTGAAGTGCATTTATACTCTAGGAAAAGCCTCACAGCAGTGCAAGCGACGCTGGCAGTGAGGTGCTGCATCAACTCTACGCAAGGAGCATGAGCCTGATTTTAATTAAAGATGTGTACGCCTTAAGAATAGTCAAATCTAACATACTTCTCTTTGTCGAATTAATTTGAAAAAAATCCCATTTTCTTTATCTCATCCGTCTGATTAGTGATCATCCCCTTTGCTCATAAACTTCCAGTTGGCATCCATCAATGACACTTCTGTTGTTGGAGATGTTTTTTGAGATGTTTTCACCACATAAAGTTGGGACTAACTAGGGCGAGTGTAATTGAGGATGGGGTTAAATGTGCAGACCTTGTCTGTGTTTTTATCCCCTCTGACTCAGGCCATTAGCAAACATCTGCTGAAGCAAAGCTTTAAAAAACAGGGCTGTCATAGTGGCAGAGGGGAATTCTTCAGATGCCCCTCCCTGCGCTATTTTAAGTAGGCCCAGAAGTTGGTGTTTAATGATAAGCTGAGGGGCGTAGCTGACATGCCTGCCATATTATTCCCTTTATGACTCAGGAAGCAATGGCTACATTACCCCCCAACCCTGCAGGGGTGTGAATCATTAGGGTCCGTCATCAAGTATGTCCAATCAAAATGGCTTATGGTGTCAGTTATCTCAAGTAGTGGATAGCTTTGAAAATAGACAAGGGTGCTATTTTTGCAAGCAGTCATTACCCAGCCCCATTTCCATTTTGAAACAAAATTGCCGGCTGATAAATTCATGGAATGTTTGAGTGATAATGATGTTTCAAAAGGGTAGATTCCTGATTTGAGAGTAAGAAAACGGGCTAAGTAATGAGAGAGCATGTCCTCATGTAGGGGTCGTAAGGCAAACTGAACCTTTTCTTACACTCGCATGGATCCACAGTTTAACTTTGGAAACACAGCCTTCTCAGCATATATGGTTTTTGTATGGAAGAGTAAGGAAGAGTGGTGTCAGAAGAGACTCCACTCTAGATAAATAAATGATCAGCGCACAACAAACATCAAAGAGGGATTGTGTGCTTCAAAGGGAATGAGGGCCTCTCACTCACAGGGTCCTATCGTGAAGAATGAAGCCTGCGCATGCACACACACTTTAACACACACACACACACACACACACAGTGTTTCTGTAATCCGACCTGTTTAAGATTCTAATGGTTGCATCTGCATTGATCATCCCCCTGCTGAGCCAAACCACCCCTCTTCAATCTTTGTCTGTTTTGGTGGCAAGATCTGCTTTGATATAATGTTCTTCCCGACTCAGTGTAATTTCTTGGTTTTTTGGAAAGTATCTTTTAGTTAAGCTTCTGGTTTTGCTGAAAAAGCGCTCAAAGACGTCTTGGTCATGAGGATCCTTCTCACCACACTGTAACTTTGTTTTTAATATGGTGCTTACTGGTACACGATGAACCCGGGATGACATATAGTTGTTGTCTGCTGCTTGGTGTTGTGATTTTTTTTTTTTAAGTTGATTGCTTGACCAGTCTTTCACTATCTGATTAAGAAGTCCTGTCCAACTCTCTGTCACATCCAAATACAAAAAGACATGTCACTAATGTTGTTGCTTGTAAAACAGTGTAAAGTGTTTTGTAAAATCAACATGGCCCAGATCAACCCACTTGTAGGCCATGTGAAAAAAACATCTCTGTGCAGTATGTACCAATTCTCTACATACAAACACGTAAATCAAATGTAAATCACTTTGTAAACACTTTGCTTTTAAAACACTGGCACAACATTGACTATTACAATCCAGTTTATCAAAGGTTGGTTTGCAAAATTAGTTAATAATGTAGGACCCAGCAAAAACTCCCCAACATTACTCTTAATATTTTGATTTGGTGTTGAATATTCTCAAATAAAACAAGTGGATAATTAACCAAATGATACAACTGAAGTCAGTAAGGGAGGATCTTGGTGTCCGGGGTCCTGTGGTGGGTTTGCCAGCTTGATTGTCCATCTGTGAAAACAGACGTGCTGAAGATTAATAAAAACAGTGCAGTACAAAACATTTGCTTGAAAAATCTCTAAAGAGATTCTGGTGAAATGGTGAAATTCTATTGATCTTTTTTATAAAATGTACATAAATAACACCATGCTGATTTTCACCCGTTTGATTAGATTTGGGTTTACCGCACAGTCAAACACAACCCAGTCAGAAGAAACGTATGTTGCTTGTTGCTCTTCATTTCTGTTTTAACTTTTGACTTGTTCTCTTTTGTCTTCCCCTTGTTTTTCTTTCCCCTCTCTCCCAGCTCTCCGTTCTTCTCGTTGTCTCATCCTTCTGCTTCTGTTAGAGTGGGGGATGTCTGTTTTCTAACATCCCTCAGCCTGCTTATCTACTAGGTCTGTATTGCTGTGGATTGGTATTTCCAGCCCCATTTGTTATTGTGCCGTCAACCCTCTTGATATCACGCCGCCATCAGTTATGGATATCAGGGTGTGTGTGACAGTGATTTGCGCTGTGGCTTGCAACTGTTATCCAGAAATCATGATTGTTTATGATAGACAGTGTGTGCGGTTGTGTGTGTGTGTGTGATACCAGGCTTGGGTGTCTGTATGGCTGACTGTGGAGCTCGCATGTGTTGGATTCGTGCCTGCAACAGTGCTTGTGTGTCAGAATGCATTACGGCTCTGTGCATGACTATATCCAATCACAGTGCCATTCCTCCACACCGGCTATGATTGTTCATTTTTAGGGGTGACATCTCCCCTCTCCACCTTCTTGGATGTCCAGAAACAAGAACCTTTGTTTTTGTGAGTGTACACTGTGCTGTTTCATTCCCTTTGTTGTTCTTGAAATTGGCGGATCATATTTCTCTTTTGCTGCACTGATGTTCCAGCAAAGCTGTATTGGATTGTATCTGTGGTGCCAGGATTGTGTTAATTACAAGTAAGGCTCAAACTTCTGAAAGCAAAAACGTAATTGGCACCCAGCAGAGCATCCTCATTAATGTACTTGCTTTGCTGGGCCTGGAGTGTCAGAAACTTCCCCAGTGTAATCACCCGTTGTGGGGGAGAATTTGAGCTTGTCCCCTCAGGGTATTGGCTCAAGAAATCACAGTCTATCTTAAAGTGATTTGACTGCAACAGAAAGACTTTCTGTACTACGACCCTACCTCCCCAGTCATCTCATCAACCATCCTAATTATTCCATTTTGATGTGTCCAGTTGGTCTTTTGTTCATAATAATTATTTCAAGCTTGTACTAAATTCCAAATCATCAATCTTGGCCAATAAATAATTCTTGTATTTGACTTGAGGCATGCGTCAGCCTGTTGATGCCACTCGCCCAGCCTGCTGGGTCAGGGTGTCTTTAATGACCTGGTGCCCCCTTCCCCCTTCTCTTCCCTCCCCTCCCAACTTGGAAGATTTGTACAACTGCGACCAACTCTGGACATGGAGGACTATGATGTTCGCTCGGCCGCCAGCATCCTGGCCTCAGTGAAGGAGCAGGAGGCACGCTTTGAGCAGCTGACCCGAGCCCTTGAGGAGGAGCGTCGCAACGTCACCCTGCAGCTAGAGCGTGCCAACCTGCCTCCCAACCCCCCTACCAGCCAACCGCTAGCGTGGCAGCAGGTGGTGATGCAGGTAAATGATGCCAGCACGCTTGCCAACCCCCACGCCCCCAGCTGTCATTTTCAACATGCACGGCCGTGTGTCTGTCTCCCTGTCTACCTGTCTAAAGCAACAATCTCCTGCTCCGTCCTTCCATCAGAGCAAACTCAGCCCATCATGATGTTTGCTCACGGTCATCGCTTTTCATCATTGTTGGGACTCAGTAATCTCTATGTTCAATTTTTCTGTGATTTGAGACGTGTATCCTTTGTCCTGGATGCTGTGCAATAATCTACCCTGTGGTGACTCATCTTTAAAAGCGGGCTGATGAGATAAAACCTCTCATTCTGTCTTCCTTCACCTCCTCCTTCTATGCCACTGCTTGCCATCCAATCCCATCTCCTTTCGCCCACTGGTCTTTGATATTGTCTGGTGGTGCTGCTGATTGGATGTGGCCTTTCGCCCGGCTCTGGCCAACGTCTGGGGGACATGAGAGTCCTGGCCAGAGCTCTTGTCAATGCTGGCTGACTCTGCGGGAACAGGAAATGTAAGATGTAGAAATGAGACAGTTGTAATCCTCTAAAAATGTCAGCAGTCACAACAACCCATTGATTTACACACTTCAAACTGTTAGCTGCAGCACTGGCTGGAAAATGTTATGGTTACAGTCAACATTTACTCTGCTGCTCTGTAACCAGATGACAACATAACTTCTAATTGTTCAGTCATTCATACTCATTTTTACTCTTGGATGAGATCACTTCTTTGAAGAAACCCTTTCAGACTGTACACATGTTTTACTAACTGCACTGTTTGGTGTTGCTGCACCTGTAACACTGAGATACATCACCTTTAATCATGGTAAAGTAGGCAGTCTCATGTATTATTGATAGAGCAAGACTTGCAGAGATAAAACTGTTTTGCCTGCATTTGCCTGCAGTTGTATTTGTCTGCAGTCACATTTTGTTAACAGCCAGTGTCAGTGTTCATTTCTAAAGGGCTTGCTGCCAATTTGGCCTTATGAAGGGATAATGAGGAAGATGGAGGAAAAGTATAGCAGGGTAAAGTAAACTTGTCATCCCCTCGCAAACCACAAAAGTGATCTAGTGCTTTTATATGATTGTGTGTGTTTGCTTGTGTAAGAGAGAGTGAGGACACCCAACCCCCACACACACGCACACACACGCACACACACACACACACACACACACACACACACACACACACACACACACACACACACACACACAC
>JBAJHX010000076.1:4673501-4763209 GCA_037176925.1 Amniataba percoides | reverse complement strand
ACACACACACACACACACACACACACACACACACACACACACACACACACACACACACACACACACACATAAACTGGTCCATGAATTACGTGACAGGGCCTAACAAGACAGGCAATGAATTAACCTGCTCACTCACAGATCAGACTCACAGATGCCCCCCCACCCATCCACCAACCTGGCTGTTTGCACACCGGGGAGTCAATTGGATGTACTGGGGTAAGGCTCACGCACACATGCTTGGTTTTGCGTCACTTTGAAATGTCATCGGTCACCAGGCAATGGACCGCCGCCTTTCTCAAAAACACCAATAAATGTCAAACCAAATTGGATGTGGGGTCGGGGTGTTGATCAGTGTCTGCTCTTGGGCAAACAGCACCTGAGTGCTTAGCGGCACATGTTCTCAGTCTTGAGCTAGAAGTGCTGTCTCGTGTATGTGTGTGTGTGTGTGTGCTGCACAGTGAGTCCAAGTCCATTCATATAATGAGGTAGTATGAGCGATGAGGAATGCATCAGGTTGTTCTCTCTCTCTCTTTATCTCCTCCTTGCTTAGTTTCTCCCCCACACACACTCACAGACAATCCCTAGGCTGCATGATGGATTAAAATGGAGCATGGATCAGTAACTGAAGGTTGAGATTCTCAACCCCAGGGCCAGACTCAATGAGGCCTGCCATTATTTAAAGGTGGGGTCAGAAAAGGAAAAGTGGACCAAGCCTGATTAATGGAATCAAATGCAAGTAGACACGCAATGAGAGTGATAAGCCACAGATCTAGATAGCACTCTGCTATGCGGCACTCACCTCGGAACAGATTGGGTCTAAACACCAGCGGGCGGCTAACGCTTTTATCTGCATCCATCATTTAGATCTGTATTGTCAGCATTTTAACACAGCTGATCTAAAGAGATCGGGCCCAGTGGGTAGCAAGTAAACATGAGAAAAAATTATCTTCACTTCACAGAGATCGTCACAGATTACTTCACATACATCAGCACAGACTGTTTGATTGGTCACATCAAACAGTGCTCTGAAACACTCAACTCTGCTTCCTTTTTACATCAAGACCCCAACTTCAGTTTGCTGAGTTTCCCACAGAAGGCTCTTCTCCCTTTATGTGGATTAAGGCATTGCCCTGGACATCTTCCAAATGACTCCCATAAATCATACAGTGATGGTTTGACAGTGTTATGTGGAAATATATAGCAGTCACTTCCTCTTCAGATTTAAGGCTTAGAAGATTAGTAGCCTTTCTAGATGTTGACTTTTGTGACAAATCTTTTGGATAATGTTCACATGAACATAAAACATTTGCATAACAGGGAATCGTTTTTAACCAACATAGAGGCTGTAATGAAGGCATTATGTATATATTTGTGTATTGGTTGATTGGGCCACCACTTTGATCCAAACTGAAATATGAAATATAATGTAAGCAACTTTGGAGGAATTACCATCCAAAGCAGCACAGATATTTGTTATCCCAAGAATATGGTGGTTTTCTGTGGGATGGGTAGCCACTAAATTTTATGCAGTCTTGTTTGAAAGACAAAGAAAATATTTAAGACTAATGTTGGAACTTCTCATGAATTCTATGTTGTTTTCTTTGGCTTAAGATGCTGCATATGTGCTGCGCTGCTTTCTATGATTTATGTTTGTCCTATAAGAGTGGAGACAAAATAATCCCCAAATTAAAAAAAACAACAAACAGTACCAAGCATTAATAAATCACCCACTGATATTAACACAAGTCACCCTGCTTAGCCACAGTGCACACGACTGAGCAGGATTAAAGTATTTTGTGGCTCAACTTGTTATGATGTTTGTTTTGGCGCTGCATGATGTTCATACAGAGTGTAAAAAGGTAGATCACCACAACACTCTGTGAGTATTGTACTGGAACAATGAGTGTGGGAGGGGTTCTTGTAAACAGCACTGCCCTACTTTCAGAGACCTTACTAATTGAATTCTGATCCCCATTCACTTCAATATAACACTTTATGAATTGCCGCCAAGGAAGGGAATTAGTGTAATAAGTGTTTACGCTGCGCCGTCCTGTGAGGGACATCAGAACAATGCTGTCGGACAGTCCATTAGCTTTCCTGATGAAATTATCAGTAGAGACTCAGTGACACGGACTGAGACGTCTTTGAATTGGCATCCACCGACGGCCCCAACGTGCGACCGCTCACGCGCTAACGTCCCACCCTTTCTTCATTCGATGTTGCCCGCGGTAATAGGTTTTTGCCTGAAGGAGTGTTATCACCAAAGCTCTGAAAGGTCAAGTGGTGCATGGTGACGTTTCTGTGTGTGGAGAAAGGCAGACAGCACTCAGACAACCACGTCTGTCTGGAGCTAAGGGAGAAGGTGACCTCATTTCATATACACCAGACGCCTAATCTATCTGCACACGGCCGCTGCCCCGGCGCATGCATAGATCCCATCTCGTTGTGCATACAATCACCGGGCTTCATTGAAAAGGAAACTCAGGATAATTTCTCGCACTGTGGATATCATTAAGTGTTGGTGTTTGGTATTCAGATGCTATATTCGGCGGGCTTCTAGCATTGCAGAGGCATATCATCCCCTTGTGCAAATGTTGTGGGAAGTTTTCAAAGGCTTGTGAGCTTTAGAGAGAGGGAACAGTGCAGCCTTTGATCTGTGCTGCTGTCTGCGGTGAAGATGTACAGGCCCTGCGATGGCACCACAGCACTCAACCAACAATCGCTCCAGCCGCCCTCCACCCACTTTCATCCCCACAGCCCCCAGCCCTGTGTAGGCACAATGGACACAAAGGGCTGAGGGTGCTATAGCGACAGAAGATCTATCCTTCCACTGGCAGGGCCCGGGAGCCCCTGTACCCTCGTAAATCACCTGCCAAACAATGAGCCTTAGTTTACCCCCTCCCCTCCTCTATCTTTCCCTGTCTCCTTCCCTTGCTGTGCCATTAGGAACCTCCTCTCCTCCCATAAACATCCTAATTACCTTAGTGTGAAAGTGCCTCCTTTGTTTATTTTTGTATACCACACTGTTCTCGTACCCTCCTACACCACTTTCCGGTTGTTCTTTCTTGGGTCAACCCACAGAAAAGTTACAGTCACACTGTAATAATTGCTAGTAGTAGTAATAATAGTAATAATAGTAATAGTTGCTGCTGTTTTTCCATGTTTCCATATGCAAATGCTTAGAGGTTACTTGGTAATATCAGGGATGTACAGGAATAGACATATATTGTTATTTCTGAACAGATATGAAGACCTTTTGAATTTTTACAGCAAAACTATTTCATTTTTCCAAGAAAATCACTGACAGTTTGTCACAAATGTCACGCACCTTCTGCTTAGAGCCACAACTCAGCCAATCTAAAAATGCAGACATCGCACACTAATGCTAAAATCAGCAGAACTTACTCTTGATATCTGGTGTCCATTAAAGACAGACATCCATAAATCAGTTTAGAAATCACAGAGAAAAAAAACTTCTGATCTTGACTGATAATAACATTCAGACTTGCTGACTTACTGAAGACACAGAAACAGAAACAGAAAAGGTGAAACTTCAACCAACGTCCTGTTCATCTTTCTTTAGAATAATGCAGTATAAGTCAGTCTTATTCATGTACCCATAAGAAATGTTAATGTCAATAGAAAGATAAAGAGAAACATAGTATACAACTGTTTCTGGAGTAGTGTGTGGTGAGATCCAAGGTGAATCCAGAAGCAGATACTTTTGTGAAATACCAACAAAGATAGTAGCTTTGTTTGACACCGCTATTGGAGATATCGTCCTTGAGCTGCATATTATTGCTATCTTTTTCAACTTATCTCGCAAACCTTTTTGGTCCAGGTTGGAAATCACAGTTTAAGAGGCAGGTTTAAAAGGCACAGACAGCACTGGAGCTCAGGTAGAAGAGTGGCTTGTAATGTTGGGGTTAGTGGTTCAGTTCTCAGCTCCCCCTAACAGCATGTCAAGGACTCTCAGGTTGTGCAGTCCATTTACAAACCTAATACATGTATCAATTATTGAAGGAGAAAAAAACTTTTGTCTTCCTCCCGCTACATTGCTCAAGTTTAAGCTAAAGTGCGCAGAGCGTGCCATTTATGTTCTAGGTTATCTTTTATTCAACCCACTTCAACATTAGGAGTCAGCTTTGAGGCGATGGCCCATGAGTCACACTGCTAACTGCTCAAGGTGGAGGATAAGTCCTTTGTGTGTCTCAGCTCAGTGCAAGGGCTGACATGGAAGGACAGGAATTTTTACTCAAGGTTGGGGTTGCGCATATTCTGCTTGTTCAGGCGAACGGGGAGAAAGAGGTTTGAAGGGGAGGCGGCAGAAAAGCCTTTTGTACTGTGGGCTATTTATATTCCCCTGAGGCGGCTCAAACCTTCATCTTTCAAATCAGCCCCAACGCTGGTGGACTTAATGCCTGTCCTGGTGCACCTCCCTGCCATTTGATCACAATCCATTAAACCATTATGCTCACTAAAAGCACTAAGAAGGGTATCAGAAAACTACTCCCATTTCCTTTACCAGACATCCCCTCTGTGCACTCGCATAGGTGAACTAAGTAAAGGCTAAATATTTTTGCAGGGCACAGCCTCGGCCAAACATTTTCAGCACGGAGGTCTGCACATTCACTTGAAGATGACCATGGTAGTCTAAACAAACTGCCGGGCTTGGCCGTTCAGTGTTCAGTGACTAACTTTTAGCCCATGTGTTAAAAATAAAGCCGCTCTCCTTCACAGCACCCCAGTGCCACCTGAGGAATGTGACCTCACCCTCCCAGTGTCCACCATTACAAACCAAAGGCTGGACGCTGACCCCTTTCAGCTGAAACAAACTAAATTGAAAGCAGTCTTCGAACTTTGTTGTAGGGCTGGAGGTGTTCTTCAAAGCCTTGATTTAATTATCCTCATGAGTTTAACATACTGGTGTGACATTTTTACTACATGACTTACAAGCATATAAATGGGCATCGAATGAGGAACAGAAGCAGCAGAGTCTTGTTTTTTAGGGGTTTGCAGGAGTAAGTTTGCACTTTATTGGGCAGAGAATTCCTTAAAATTACAAATGCAGTAATGGCAAAAGGGACTTAGAGACGAATGTTTCTTTTCAATTTCACCCCAGTGTGTTCTTTAATAAAGGTTACTGCAATGTGAATATTTAGGTCTTTTACCAAGTGAAGCAAATCAAAGAGTTTCAGTTTGGCTCTCCACAGTATAAACTGCGTCTCAAATTATTGTCTCTCAGCAAATACGTGAACACTGGCCCTGGGATCTAACACTAATTAAAAAAATACAAACCATGCATTTATAACACAGCTGAAGCAGACAAATCAGCCAAAGATGTCTGACGAAGTCCCCTCAAGACCCACAAACTAAACAGTCGATGAATCAACCCAGAGCGGGGAGCCGTAACTCTCAGCTGGGTACTTTACCTGGAATTAGCCTAAAGTCTCACTTCTATTTGATGCCAACAGAAGCAAACCTCTTGGTATTTGCTAGTTTTACTGGGTTCTTGCGGTTCCACCTGTGTGCACTGGAGAGAGGGAAGTCTCTGAGTATGTGCTGCAACAACAGTCCACAGGTGGTAAACTGATCAGATAATATCAATTAAGTCAGAACCACAAACACAGTACATCCTCTGATGCACTCTGGATGACTGACTGCATGAGTTGACATTGCCTCAGGCTGGGGCACACTACACAGCTGGACTCACTGTAAAAAGACTGGACATCACAGAGTCTGGAATTTGCAAACCTTCGCTGTTTGGTTCTTGAAAAAATCATGCTATTTGCTGTGAGCTGAAGCCAGGCTGTGAGGCTGTCTTTGTATGTTGGTGCATTTGAAAAGGGTGAAGTGGAAAGAAATATAGGGCTTGGTATGTGAACTGTCTCACACGAGAGTGTCTGAGAGCGAATCTCATGCAGAGGGTGGTGGTAATGGCGCAGGAATGTGTGAAAAGACGGGCACTGCTCTTGACAGTCTGTTTTCTCTAAGTACCATGTTTACTCTGATCATTCTGTGTTTAATAAGGGCATATATACATGTAAATGTTTTATGTACTGAAAAAAAATCTAATTTAAACTTTAACATTCTCAAGATTAATTACAAATGCAGCTGACCTTCATCACTTTTATCTTCATTTCCCGGCAACATGACACAGCTAACTGAATTCTTAAGAAGAAGATCGTCAGATGCAAAGGCTGCCAAAGAAAACCTGCCAAGAGGCTGCAGATGAGGAGCCAACATGTCAGCATATTCTGAGGCACATCAACATTTTTTACCTCTAAAGAGAGATTATATTTAGCCACTAGCTGGCCCATCTGTCAACAATGAATCTCAAAAACATAAGAAGAGTCAGGTATGAAATTTGGTGTACAGGTCATCTGGTTAAACAGGATCATTTTTAGACATACCTTTAAACAACCACAAGAGAAACTCCTTTCCAGATCCAAAGTGTGTACTTAGCTGGAATAAAAAAGTTGATCATTAGCAGCCTCAGACTGATACAGAATCTGTTGTTTGTGCATCATTCAGTGTCCCAATTATGCATGACAAGATGAAAAACTATGAAAAGCTTAATCCAGTTATAGTTATAATACAAATCTTGCTGTGCAATTACAGTATTTTAACATAAAAACAGAAAATAGGACCTTTTGATCTGAAGTGATGTCATTTAAGCAGAGCTTTATTTCCCTAAATGAAGGGAAAATTGCCTCTTTGCAAGACAAAAGCCCCCAGTAGATTGGACTCTAATCCTCTGCATCGCTGAGTAGCCATTTTTTAAGAAGAAAATAAAACATGATAGTAAGAGTCATTAGATAAGGCCTTTTTTTGCAAGCTGTGCCATTGTTAGAATAAACAGCAGTCAGCTTGTAGCGGAGCAGATCTTCCTGGCCCTGTAGACTTTCACACATACATTATTTTTCTGTCAGGGCACCTTCACTGCACAGTGACTGTCCCAGCAACTTAAAGCAGCAAAGTCAGTATTATCTTTGAAATCACTTTTTATACATTTTATGTGGACCTGCTCTGTGTTTTTTGATTAAAGTTTGAAGGTTAAGTGGCATAGTGGAAAGTCTTTTGAAGTACTGTTCGAAATTAGAAACCATTAAAGTCTCCTTTGAAACTGCAGATTATAAAAACATTATTTTTTTGTAACGGAACGCCATATATATTTTCAAAAGAGCTGGCCGCTCCTCCCCTCAGTCTACTTTTTGGATCTGCTGTTGCTCCTCTTTCTTACTTTCTTTTTTTCCCGTGCATCTGGCATTTTGAATGGAGGCAAAAACATGATTTTAACAGATGCAGCTTCATCGGAGGTGTCTGGCTGTCAAAGCACGCCTTGTTGCTGAACATTAACCTTTATACCATCTGTTTCACTCCGTACATCCTGACAGCGTAAAGCTGACTTCTGCAGCTTTGATTACAACTCCTGGATTATTCAGACACCTTGTACATTTATTTTACAAGGCCCAGGCGTGGGTTGGTTAGACTCCAGAGAATATAGCTTTTGTCTGACAGAAGCAGATATTCCTGGAAACGGTATATATCACCACCCTGTGATGTTGAACACATTCCAGGAATTATTTTGAAATGTTGAATACACTTTTTTTTTTGGATGTACCTCTGTCTGTCCTGCCTGTTCTTGTTAAGTTTCCAGGACAGAATCTGAGAGCTGTGCCTGTCTGTATATGAAAAGAACATTTTTTTTAGCAGTGCTTGCAGCATGTTTCTGGGGATGGCGGCGTCTGCAGGTGGCTGTGTAGGTGCCGAACTTAGGTCCAGCCTGAAATATATCAACAACTATCTGATGTCTAATGAGGGACTGTTATGAAATTTTGACGTGAAGAGAATGAATTTCAATTACTCTGGTGATCTCCTTTCCTTGTCTCTTATGCCACAATGAGGTCAACATGGATATGTGGTTTTTAGCTGAAATATCTCAGAAACTGTTGAAATGTGAAATAACCAACTAAAGACATTCACATCAGCCTCAGTCGCACTTTGTCCTTCATAATAATTAGTAATAACGTTAACATTCTTACACACTAAACCAAGACGTTGACCATGGGAAATATTACACCTGTTAAACATCAGCATATCAGCATTGTAAGCATTGTAAGCTGCCTAAACACAGCCTCAGAGAGCTGCCAGAGTTGTAAACTTAAATAGTCCTGTATAACTCTAGATGGTGTGGGAATTTGGCAAATGTTCCTTTAAAACAATAATCAGAACATTAAACTATAAAATGGAAACAGGTAAAACACACATGCACAGATTTATGGGAAAAATAAAGAGTAATGCTTCTTGTCTCATGCACTCCCATGAGTATTGCAAAGCACTTAATGGATTTTTAAACAGGGTTATGAAACTCACTCAAAGCTTAAATGGCTTAAATGGAATGCAATATTGCAAATCACATAAGAGAAAGAAATGCGACTAAAGTTGCAAGACTTTTTTTTTCAAACAGCTTTTTGGAGGTAATGTTGGTTGGATGGATTCTTAATGGTATTGTTGAAAGTAAATAGATCTAAATGTAATGGTGCATGGCAGGCCAGGTCTTTCATTAAGAACAAATGGAGCAGTAATGTTCGTGGGGAGATGAAATACCAGGCGTGTGGAATGCAAAACCTCAGCCATTTCCCCTCCGCTTGGGATTTCTCCTTTCTCTGTTTTCTCTTTTTAGTCCAGTCATTCTTTTTCTCTCCTCTGTAAGTCCAGACATCCCTCAAAGTTGTCCTTAGTTAAGCTTCCATCTCCGTTATTAGATTAACATTCCTGCTCAGTCTTGGTCACAGTCGAAGATATTTGAATGCGGATTCTTTCACGTACGTCCCACCCCTCCCTTATATCAAGTGCAGTGAGGGGAACGGGACAAAGAGGTGGAGAAAAGGCGCTGTGTGTGCGTCTGTGTGTGTAGGGTGTAAAAATTTGCAGAGTATTGGGTGCCTTTGCCTCAATAGGGGCAACTTTTGTTTTGCATGTGAGCCCCTGAACCCCCCCTCCCTATTCTCCTCTCCTCTCTCTGTCTATGCCAACAAGGGGGAGGGGTCGACGGCTTGACAGACAGACGCAGCTGGAGTGCATACAGGGAGCTGGTCCCTCCCCACTAAGATGTCAGACATAGACCCAATGAGAGAGAGAGGAGGAGGAGGAGGAGAGAGAAAGAGCTGCACTTCTAGCTCCTGCTGCCTGTCTGGGAACCCTCCTTCCTATTAACACACCTCCTCTTTCCCCCCTTTCCCTCAGCCCCGGTGGGTTTTGTTCTCTCTCTGACTAACTTTTTTTTTTGTTGAGTGAGTGCGTGTGTGTGTTCAAATGCACACAGCTCAGTTGAGCTCCATTCCTATTCTTGGATTCCAGTTTTGGTTAGAGATGGGTGTGTGTGTGTGTGTGTGTGTTCCATCTATCCACTCCACACGTACATACATATACATACATACAGCATCTCTGCAAAGGAGAAAACTGGGTGACCTTTTTTCAGCTCTTTCAAACCAGCCTGACACAGAATTACAGTGGATGTGGGGTGATCTTCCTTTCAAAATAAAAGCATGACAGTTCTTATGGCAAAACCTGTCCCAATTCTAATGAAAACAATGTAAGGTATCAACCGGACCTTGATCAAGAAATTGATGGAGTGCATTTTTTTGTTCAAGTGACGTTCATGTGTTATCCAAAGAAAGAATATTTTTACACTTGTAATACAGATACACACCCACTAGTTTATGATAAAGATGTGTGTGCATGATGTTTGAAGAATGCCCTGGGCTTATACTGTCAGTGATGGAAGAAACAATCTTTTTTAAATTCAGCAGTTGGATTTCATCATAAATAACTCACACAGCTCTCAAGAGACATGAAATACCAATAAATCACTTATCAATGGTTATGATGATTGGCCATGACTAAATTCTAACAGATGAGTCACATATTTAAGCTGTGACCTGAAACAGACCCTTTCATTATTGCTCCCACTTGTACTAAACTGGCTTAAATGGATTACTATATCTGCTACTGATTCTACTAAGTACAATGCAATTTGTAAGTAGTTTGGTATGTTGTTTTCATGTTTTGCTGTTTTACAGAGGTGGACATTTCACCAAATTTAAAACCATTTCTGACTATTTTATCCCACATAGTCCCAACCTATAACTTGACCCATGCCATGTTTTTTTCTGTTTGTTTTAAACATATTTGTATTTTGGTGGTCACTATCAGATATGCAACACCAAAAAAATAAATCAGATTTTATTTTGCGAGCGCGCGTAATGCCGGCTCTTTTATTGTGAAAGGCGGCGCTCTGCGCTTCCTGGCCGGCTCTATCTAAGCCCGCGCATGTTGACGCGGCGCAGCAGAGGATGGCTGCCTGCGCCTGAGCCGCTGCCTCTGCGCTCACAGGGGGGAAACTGAGTGTCAACACAGCCGGGACAGAGACAGCACACCGCAGGAGGGAAGTTTTCTGAGAGGAGGAACTAGTTGCCACACATCTCCCCGGGAGCTTTTTTTGAATTATTCTTACTAATCTTGTTGTTGTGGATTGTGGACCATGCCGGCTGAAGTGAAACAGGTTAGTGCCGCGGCCGCTCTCCTCTCATCAGATCTTCAGCCTCTCTGACTCTTCTTGTCGTTTCTCCTCCTCCTAATTGATCCTCACTGCTCGGGTTTAGTCGCACACGACCTGCAGATCATCACTCTGAAGGGCCGTCATGCAGCTTTTTTCTTCCCCGTTCAACATATGATGAGATTACTCACGTTTATCGATGTCCTTCAGGAGGATAGTGCGCGTGTGATGGTGTGTGTGTGATGGTGTGTGTGTGTGTGCGTGCATGTGTGCGTTCTGCTGCACGGCATCAGATACAATAAGCTCTCCCACCACTTAGTGATCATCTCATGCTGTAAATAGTCATGACCATGAGATATGTTTAGTGGTGCTCCTGTGTGTGTGTGTGTGTGTGTGTTGGGGGTTGCCTTGCCTCGCAGTAAAGCAGTGCTGTGACTTATGAGATCCCTGACACATTCATGGGCGCAGGGATGTCAGTACCACCTAGAGAATGACCAGTGCGATCCTGGGACAGGCAGTGAAGTATTGAAAGTTTGTCCCTGATCATCGCCTGCCAGGCTGTGAATGAGCTCAGGCTGGGATTTATAGCCTGTGGGGCTGTAGTGCCAATTGTATGAGAGACATGGCATTAAACCCTTTTGTCTTTCACTTGCACAGATACCGCAGGAATGTGCTTTTGTTAGCTCTTGCGAGTGTGTCGCTGTGTCTGTGTGTGTGTGTGTGTGTGTGTGTGTGTGTGTGTGTGTACACCAGGGCATGATGTGCATACATTATTGGAATTGTTCCCTGTATTTGAAGCGCATCCACAGACAGCCTACACCATCACAGCGCTCTTTTCCCCGCCGAGCTTGGCAGAGCTCAGATGCGGAAAAGAGGCAGACAGACATCCGACAAGAAGGAAAGAAAGAAAGAAAGAAAGTGGAGGGGAAAAAATCTGATTGAATAAGGTCAACTTCTCATCAGCGCTGCTTTCCTCCGCTGGGCTGATAGGGGTGGAGTTACCAAACCCCTCGTCTGGCAGACAAAAACAGTGTCAGCCCTCCACGTTGCTCTGATAATGATACGTTAACAGTTGCCCCCGTGGATGAGTGCCATCAGATAACTGGAAGAGCCCCCTCCAAAAAAAGAAAAGAGAAGCTGTTTTCTCTCGCACACCCTCTTTGTTCTTTCCATTCCTGCAGTTGGGCAAGTTTGAAGGCTGCACTCATTAAGTGTGAGGCGATGGATCAAAAGCAGAGCGAACGTTGAATTGCTTGGATTATGCATATGGTATGAAATGCATGTCAACAACCTGAGAGCATGCCCTCTCCAGATGCATCCCAAAATGGGTCGGGGATGTGTCCGTGACCCCCGTAAGACCGAGATAGTTTGCATACTTCGGGGCAGGACAGCATCGTGGCGTGACCTTTTCAACTCAGCCGAACATTCCTCAGCTTGGGAGCACCTGCTTGGGCAGTGCTGTAGGGAAGGGGGGGGGGGGGGTCCAAGTCAGCCATAAATGGATCGATTTCATTGTCAGTGTGCTTGTTTTGATTGTCCTTCCGCCTCCTTTTGCTCAGTTACTGCTGTTGGGCCTTTTAAGATTAGTTTAGAGCTGCATTTGAGTTGTCATGTGAACCAATGAGCTGAATGTCCATGACGAGAGGAGATGAGAGAGATGCTGATCTGCCTTGACCTCGTCTTAATGCTGCAGCGGGCTTTGAGTTTTAGCCCACTGAAGATTACTGCGTAGCCCTCAATTAGTGGGGGAGCCTGTACCAGACCACGTCTGGGTTAAATATAAACTGGCCTTTATTTTAGAACTTTACACCAGCGGGGTAGCGCCCAAATCCTCCCAAATTCGGTTGCAGAGGCCGTAACATCTTCTGCTCATGAAAAATAGAGGAGCAGATTTGTCGTGCAGGAGAAAAGAAAACATTATGAATAATCCAGTAGTCATCATCTTGCCAAGGTCTATCAAAAAACCGACTTTACTTTTCCTCCGCAAGCTAGAAGGAGCCGTCTGAATAACAAAATAATTCATCAGTGATTCAGCCAAAGACTAAAGGAGGTCTTGTCTTCAGACTGCGGGTTAGTGCCAGATTCCTGACAGCTCGCAGGGCTTTCAGTTGCAGCAGCTGAGCGTCAACCCCCTTTTTCTGATGCTGTTTGATTTCTAACTGAATTAAAAATACGTCAAACCTCTCCCCATCTTTTTGTCCGTAGGGTTTTTTTTTTGACAGTCTTTGCATGTTCCTCTGCATTCCTCTCCTCAGGCCCCTCTTTTGTGACTGCAGAGGATGTTGTGCTGATCGATATTTGCGCACATGTAGAGCATGAGGAGTGGCATTGTTTGGGGAGTGGAGGTCATACGGGAATAATGCCAGTGACCGGAAACATATGAAGACATGTGAAGACAGCATCAATGCAAGAGGCATTTACTGGGAGATGGGGGTTGGGTGCAGGAGGGCAGGTCATGAGTGCTGTTGTGTTTTGAAGGCGAGGGTCTTAGAGGAGGCATGGTCATATGGTGGTAGGTGCCTGGTGACTGGTGATACCAGATGGCCTTCCTGTTACACAGTCTGGCCATACTCCCCATGTTTCCCATACCATTCTCATGGTTTCTCTTATCATGACACATGACCCGTGACACAACACGGCTTGACGTGCTACAGTATCAGCCACCACACCCGCCATCCTCCACGAGAGCCGCCTGCCTACTGTCCAACCCACCTACTTCTTTCAGTGGGTGTCTGTTTTTGGTCTTCAGTAACCTGAACTGAATTGACGTGTGAACAGCTGAGACCATATATGTAACTCCACATGATAAGTACCCCTCCGACATCCACACGGCACCCTGGGCACCCGACATGTATGTACTCCTCAGTCCAGTGTATTAGAGCTCAGTCACATAGTTTGCAAATGCATCTCTGTGATGAAACAGTATGATGGATTTACTTTATTATATTTTTCATAATATATCAACACCAAGTTTTTCATTACTTCAGTGTGCTGATGGTAATTTACAATTTTTTATCTGTTTTGCTGATTGTTGAATGCTCTAATCGCCTATTAAGCAAAAACTGCCAAACATTTGCTGGTAAGAATCCACTGAATTTCTGCATTTTTCTGGTTTGTATATTGAAAATCAAATATATTTCAATTATTAGTCAGACAAAACAAGCAATTGGAAGATGCCACTTTTGGTTCAAGGAATTTGTTTTTCCAGTGTTTTAAGAGCCTAAGTGTTTTAACAAGTGACAAATGTGCAGATTATTTTCCTTATCAATCAATTCATTGCTTTTGCCATAAATTGACAGTAGTGGAAAATGCTTCTCACAATCTTCCAGGACCAAAAATTGACATATTTCAAATCTTTTGTCTGTGCAACTGTCTGAAACTCAAATATCTTCAGTTAACAATGGACTTTTTTTTGGCTTTAAAAATGACAAAATGGCTCCCAGTATATTTTTGAGTTGATTCATGAAGCGATTATATGACTGTGGTTTCAGTTCTAACACACTTTATCAAAAACATGCTCCACAGATTAATTGGTAATAAAATAATTTGAAACCTTATTTTATATTGCATATTGTGATAAGCATATACAGCACTTTGCTTCTAAAACTTCTCTGCAATCGTTATGTTTAGTTTTTGAAAGACAGTTTGTTTTACTTCTTCTGAACTCTCCTGATGCAACTCTATGCCAGACATCTGGTGCACCAAGTGGGTTAAAACCAACACTTAGAAAATATGTGCAAATCCCATTTGACCCCAGCAGGTCTTACTCTTTAGTGCGCTGCATGTTCCTGCTCGGTATCACATGAACACACCCTCAGGTTTTTTTTTGTGTTTTCGTCCGGGCTGTGTTCTGTGGAGCAGCAGGGGTCTGTGCCACTCAACCTCTGGCACTACAGATACCCCCTCCTCCCCTCTGCCTTGGCTTCCCCTCTATCTGTCCTAACCCATTTGGCTGGCTGACAGTGTGACCGATGCAGGCCTGCACTCGCTCACTCACTGTCCGACCACTGGCGAGGACCATAATGCTCTCTCAGCTTTCATCATCACGCTGATAGAATTAAAAAAAAAAGGTGAGTGGCAGTAAATTGGAAGGCTGGAGGGGGTGCGCAGGATGCTGGAGATGGATGCTTTCATGCTGCTATGTTTGGAAACGGCATTGGGGAGAAGAAGCAGCACATTAATGAGGTGGCAGCTTATTATCTTGCCAGAGCTGTTGTCTTGTTTTGTTTTTTTTTAAGTTATTCAGCTCTACAGTGAGCCTGTTATCAAAAATGTGTGCAGCGTGCATACGGCACGACTCCTGTATGAATACGTATATTTTATACACATCCTTAAAGACATCACATTGTGTTTCCCCGGTTTACATTTTGTACAGTTAACTTCCAATCACTCGCTAATGACTGCTTGGCTGATTGAGAGGATTTTTTTCAGCTTTTTCTGCTGCCAAATATGTTAAATCCTCCAGAGGTGAGGCGTAGAGTCGGCCCACTCTTCCTTCAACACACAAATGCGCCCACACACACAAACACACACACACAGGAGGCTACAGAGGAACATCAATTGGATCCCCAGCTTATTTACTCAGTGTTTGTCTGCAGGCTACGGACAGGGTAGCCCCGTTTATAAGTCAGTGGGATTCATGGTTTCCCTGACTGTGTCCAATAAACGCCTTCCTATCTGTGCTGCTGGAAGCCAGCAACAAGAGCCGTGTTTTCGATCGTGTAGATAAGAAAGCCTCTTGCCCCCGGAGAAAGAAGAGGAGACTGAGTCGCACAGCAGCAGAGGCTGACCACAAAGCTCGGGGAGTAAAAGTTGTTACACTTGAAATAAAGTTGTGCTTGCAGGCACATCAGGGCTGTAACTATTGTAGTGACAATATTTACATGATAATCTCATAACCTAATGATGGGGCGATTACATAATGGCAACAGTTTGGTTATTACACAACCTGATGCTCTAATTTAAGAGTTATAAATACCACTCTCCTGTTAGCATGAAACCATGATCAGTCAGGTCTGATTATAAGTGATGCTGTCAAAAGGTGTTTGTAGTGCTAATGATGGTGAAAACAGTGTGCTCAGACAGATTAAAAGCAGTTTTATGCAGCGGGGGACTCGAGGGCCATCGGAGAAGAAAAGGACTCTGAATGACTGTGACGTTGACCTGCACAGTGCGGGTGTGCTTGTGTGCATGCATCTGTACGTGCGGCCTTTTAATTGTGTGTGCGTTTGCATGTGTCACCACTGTAATTGGCTTTCCTGCAGGGACTCTGGTTAAAGTTGCAGATGTGACAGTTCTTTGGGAAGCACCATGGCATAAGGACCCCGCTGATCCTTAAAGCCAGTGATTGATGACACCACAGACTGCAGACTCCCACTTTATCAGTATCTGTACCAGAGAAAAGCAGCTGGCAACGTGAGAGTTGATGTATATAGGCTGAATTTGATCCTAATTGACTGCTGGACTGGGCTGTTACTGTCTCAGCATAATATTGATGGTAAAGATTTAATTTCCGCTGGGGGAAGTAAACAATCGTTGAAGTGCATCAGTTTGACTGCGGGAACATAAACAGTACTCAACATAGTCCATAGGATTAGTGGATTAATTCATATGATATGTGCTATTTATTTTGAATGAAGCATAAGACCATGCACCATGCACCGTCCACAGAGAACGTTCAGCTCTTTCCTCTCATTTCCTCATCCCTTTTCCCTCTCTGTGTGCGCGTCATGCTGGGAACACTGCTGCCATCCAGACCTTCATTTGGAGAGGGGTCTGATTCTGGGACCTTTTCAAAAGAACTGGGGCTTCTTTGACTGTCACGTATAGTTCAAATAGGCTCCACCTCCTCTGTCCCGCAGCTGGGGACCTCTTAGAGGGGCCCTGAGGGAGAAGGTCAAAGTCCTCCTAAAGCTTCCCTCAACCAGAAACGCAGGAACAAACGCCTCCCTCCTTCTCCCTTTTCTCTCTTTAACCCCCTCCAGTACCATCCACATTGTACAAGGCACTACATGCAGTGAAGGCGAGGGGGCTGGGGGAGCGGGAGATGGCTCATGCTTCTCTTGCGTGTTTAGTCTGGAACTTTCTTTTGAGGGATTAGCCCACTTCCTGCCTCTGGAAGCAGTCAGGATGCTGGGGAGAGCATCGATCCTCCATCATCGTACCATCTGTCTCATGCTGCCTTTTGGGATTAATGAATCCCTCTGACAGCTTTTTAGTCGGGTTCTATCAGTGACGGCTGACCATTCAGATTACGCTGACATGTGGCAATGCGAGGAGCTTGAATGAGGCGTCTCTGTTTTATGTAGTTCAGTACTGATGTAATGAGTCATCCTGGGAGTAGTTTTTGAGTAACAATTGGCAAAAAAAGTGAATTCAGTAAGGTTTCAGTTTGATCAAACTTAACTAAGTGCTGCCAAATTTGTAAGTCTGAAGCTGTGACTGGTTGGCTGATGCACACACCTGTGATGAGCTGGTGATGATATATGGAAATTCACAACTCAGAGTTCTTATTTTTCAATTAAGATAACACCCATCAGCAGGTGCAGTCCAAGGTGTAATGTAAATATAATATTGAATCACTGTAGATTATCCTTTGTTTGACTGGATTATCTGTGACACTTCTTAACAAAAAGCTTCTAGTGTCCCATTGTATGTGAAAAACCAGTGCATAATGGCCATAGATAGACGTTTTGCTTACTCAGAGCTCAGTCACAAGGCCTATAGGGAGGACTGTTACTGACCTGCTGGCGGTTGAAGTGCTCTGATGAGGTCCGGCACTTCATTAGAATGCTGCTCTGAACCTCACAACACACAATAGTGGCCGTTACTGCTGATGGCTCGGGTCCAGGGAGAAAAATAAAAGCAAATGATAGAGGAGGAAAGAGCGAGAGGGGAAAATTCAAACCGCTGTAAGCTGACCGTCCTCGGGGCCACGGCGGACCCTGTTACCGTACACGCAGCCTCCGCCGTCGCAGCCACGGCTCTGGCCTCCGGCACCGCCCGCACACAAACATTATGCTAACCAGTGGCAAGAGTTCAGCCAAACCAGGAGCAGAACCTCCTAAAATGGGAAAGATAACCGAGTTCCTGGCATTCTCAGTGCTGCTGATTCTCCACGCAGACAACGGTTTGAACAGTTCAATGCTTTCTACAATAGTGGCATCTAGACACTGTGCTGGCTGTCATATGCCATTACATGTGATGGCACAGCATTGTTACTCACCTCCTCATCATCTCTTGATATGTGCTCGGCCGATTCCCAGAAGAGCCACTGGCGAACAATGGAGTGATGCGCCTCCTCACACATTCCACAAGGCTCTATTGAGCTGTCTAATGAACCTCTACTTCATGCGTGGCCTGCGCTGGCTGCTGGGGCTCCATGAAAATACCATCTCGCCCCATCACACCCCTTCATATTTAATTTGTTTGGAATGTGTAATAGGCTGTGAAGTGGAGCGTGGCGCAGTGTTGATCAGTGCCAACCAGGTCTGCGGATATGGAGGGACAGGTGCCAGCCATCCATGGAAGGTGCTGTACTTAACACTCTGCGCTGGGCTGGAGAGTGTACACTCCTGGCCCCGTGGTGTGGGCTTTTATAGCTGCCAGTATCCTGTCGCTCCAGCCAAGCAAGCTTTTAGTTTGGTAATGGGACATCGTGGCTGTGTGTCCTTCTTTTCTGAAGTGCGGGGAGCTGAAAGGTTAAGAGAAGAGGTTGTGTCAGGATTCGACAGCAGGCCAGTAGAGCCGCAGCAGACATGAAGCGCAGCACAAGTTACGTTCTTTGTGCTGAAACTGAGTCGAAGAGAAGAAAATCATAACCATGGACAGATAGAATGAGCACAGAGAAAGCAAAACAAAATAAACATATTTTCACTTTTGCCTGTTTTCCTAACTGGACCCTTGGCAGCCATCACCATTACACTCGCAGGGGTATTTATTTCCCTATGGCTGCTCTAGGTTGCCATTGGTTACCGAGCTGCTTTCTTAGATCCCTAGAGATTCAAAGAGGGTCTCAATTTAACACCCTGGTTGGTCAGCAGCTGTACTCAGGCATGTTTTTTTTTTATTTTTACCTCCCCAGATTGAGGACGTGTGGAAAAGAGCACACTAAACCCTGCGACGTTCTCAAACTTAAGCAAACAAGCCCTGTTGACACAGACCTCCTTGAGTTCCCAAATTCTTTCCATCGTATTCTAGTACAGTTAAGAGAGGCTTAATCCAATAAATCCACTCTTCGCCTGTTTTGTGCACTGTCTCCCTTGAATCCAGCCCTGAGTGTGTGTGTGAGTGAGTGGGGGGCGGGGGGTGGGTGGGAAGGAGTGGCCAGCTGCAGCCTCTGTTGTTCGGGCCACAAGGGAACACAGGGAGTGTTTTTGGGGTCATGGAGCAGCTACATTCCAGAATCGAACGCTCAGATGGGAGCACTCATTCCCCCGCTCTAAGCCGTAATCCACCTCCGCTGTTTTCTCTGTGTCACTTATCCACAGTTCCTGAAGCATAATGTCCCTGAGACAGTGGTGCTAATTAAGGCTGCTGGTGTCTGTAACCAGCCAGCAGAACACGTATCAATGCCCTCCTTGTGCAGTGCGTAAGTGTCACTTACTGGTGAGCCTGAAGTCATGGGAGACCAGACTAAGTGCACCCTCTCCTTGATCCCTCATGTTCTCAGGCCGCTCATGTTGTGACTTTAACAAGACCTTGTTCTGGTCTCACTGCTAATGGTGATGAAAGTGAAGTGTGCTGAGTGCTTTACCACCTTTTTATAATTACCTGCAGAAATGATCTCAAGTCATAGTTGCTAGAGTAAGGGAAACATCAGGAGGAAATTAAAGTGACACACGGTCAACATCATATATAAAGTGTTGTGTTATTTGACATGCAGGACGTGCCACACAGACAGATGAGGTAGCCAAGGTATGGGTAGAGGAATGTACCGAACTGTGATAAAAATTCCTACTTTTCTGTAGTGCTGCTGTGCCTTACATGCTGACAGTGTATATCCTAACACGTGTGAGAGCTCACTCAGTTGTAATGTAGCAAATTCAACTGAGAATATTTGGAAATGCTTGTTGAGCTAGTAAATGAAATACCAGGCAAATCAATGTACATCATTGTGATGCAAAATCTGTATCCAAATCATCAAACAGTCCTGATCATTGATTGCTACTGCTCACCAAGGAACTTCCCCTCATTTTCTGGAAATTCAATTGAAAAACTGATAGGTAAAATAATCAAATTTGGATGTTGGCAGTTGCTCCACTGAATGAAATAGCTGGCAAATCAATGTACATTATCACATTAAGGCCAAATCCTGTCGATCCAATATTACCATCAGGCTACACATTGATTGTTACCTTGCTTTCAGCAGGCTATCACAACCACTAAATGAATGGGTTCAAGTATCCAGTTCTTTGTTGTCACATGCGCAACAGTTACAGTGAAGCAGTTGTTGGCAGTAAAATTCATTGACCACAGCAGGAAGTGCTATCACTTGAAAGAATTCACAGTATTTCCACATATAACCCCACCAAGCAGCTAATTTAATGCAGAATGTTTATATGTTATTTCCAAAATTGAGGAGTTTAACAGCATTTATTTAGTCAGCCAACTGGGTGTGACCTAAAATATAATTATGTTGCCATTCTCAGTGCCAGAGTATAGGTAGTGTACTTAACCATGGTGAATGTGTCAGTGTTTCTCCAAAGCTTTAATCCTGATATATTGATTCGAAAACATTGTGGGTTTCTGCCCTAAATAATTCATTACTGCTGTATTTTGTGTAGTGCTACAGTTTTACAAATGATGAATATGCAAATATGTTCATGTTCTGCTATATTAGCAATGACAAATTGCCTGCATTCTCCAAAGAGTGCAGAATTATTCCAGCCAGTCTCACTGAAATATGGTCATCGCAGCAGGGGCTGAGAGTTGGATAGTAAATCTGTGGGGCGGCCTTGAAAGAAAAAGCCATTGTGTCCCCTGCCACATTGTGGTGTGGAAATCACAGTGGACACGTGCACAGAGACTGATCTGAAATTACAGGCCTCCATCCACACTCTGCAATCTGAGGCTTGCAGGCAGCAGGACTGGCATGATGTCCCCGGCCCTCCGACCCCGAAGCCCCGCAGCCACAAGCTGCTGCTGCTGCTGTGCTCTACTCCCGTCTCTGTGGCAAACAAGCCTCCCGTCTTCTCTATCCAACATACACCAACAAACCTAATTAACTTTCCCTCTCGGCTGAACGCTCCTGCCTCTCCTCAACCACAGCTGTGCACTTTGAGAAGTCCTCACCGCTTTGAATACTTCTGCTTCCAGAGTGTGTAGATTACCAAACTTTGGCTATCTGGTGCCAGTTTGAGGCACCTCTTTTTCAGAGGTTTCTTTCAAGGTCAAACGACGGCGCTTTATGTTCGGCCTGCCCTTGGTTTGAAAGGCGCAGAGGTGTGCGTTGTCTGGATCAAATGCTGCAGAGGCTTCCTCTGCCTATCCACTGAAGACAACCCCTCCAGGGACGAGTCGGAAATCAGCAAGATGGAGTTTAAAACTAGGTGTCTTTGGTATGTTTACCACTGAGAAGCTGTGTGTTTCTGTGTTTTTGCACATTGTGCATGATGGGTGAATGTTACAGATGCTTCTCTGTATGAAATCCTTTGTACTGTGTATATTTGGCAGTGTTTGTGAACTTTGCTAGCGGCAGCACTGCAGTATTGTGCAGTGAGGTTGTGAAGTGGGTCAGCCACTCTGTAGCTCCTCTTCGCTCTCAGAGGAGCATGTAAGGGGGGAAAAAAGCCCAGAACGTATAGCCAGGAGAAATCTCCCACAGGCATCACTATGACAAGGCTCATTTCTGTCCCCTGTGGACATGCAGTAGCTAAAAATGATATAAGATACCTGCATACTGGATTAATGCTCCCTTGGTGATTTATTCAGGAAGTTCTCCATCTGTCTTTCCCATGCATATTCAAAACTTGGATGTGCTTGTACTACTTCTCCACTTCTTCTCCCTGGTGTCACAGTGGGTCCAATTTGTTCTGTTCATTGGAATTTGAACATTGTTTTTGGGTTGCCTGTGAGCATGTTTCATAATGAAGCGATTGTAAATGTGCAGCAGAATCACTGTAGTCAATGAGTTTTTGTTTATGTGGATATTTTTATTTTCTGTCAAAGTTACATCTTTTGGCTTGGGGTTTCGGCTTGGCTTCTTTGAATGATGAGCATTTGGCGGCTCATGGATCTTCCACTCCTCCCTGGCAGGCAGAGCTGCCTTAATTGTTGCACGCCTCTGGAACGTGCCTCGCTAATGGGGCTGCTGGAGTCCCAATCAGTCAGCGCTGTGTTTTCTCTCTCCAACGTCGCGGCTTGAACGAGCAGGGCAGCCTTGATGATGCAACAAACTGCTTTGGTTTGGCGACACCACTCAGGAGGCTGTGGCCTGAAGGAACGATATCTCTTTCATGCCTCTCTCAGGCCGTCCGATGTCAAACTGGAATCCAGCAGAGATGACGTTTTATGTTAATGTCTGCTGGGTCTGTTTTTGTGTTTGTCGCCAGGCTGGTCTTGTGAAACAACGGGTGTGATGAAATATGACAGCCATGCACTCCGACAGTTACAGAGACTAATTTCTCAGACTGTGACAACCTAATTCAAGCTGAGTGTGTAGAGAATCTGTTTTGATGTTACTTCAGAAAAGCCTCAATGGTGGTGGTGGTTGGGGGGGTGTTTTGTTGGTGTCATTGCCGATACTGCTGTACTCTAGTAAGGTAGCTCTGTAAACACTCGATCATTGCCGCTAATCCTCTTTGACCCTCTTGAGCACTCACACAGCTACAAGGTCCTCTATAGACTGCAGTCAGGATGGGGCTTTTCCCGCAAAACTCCAGAGTTTTGCACAATAGGAGCTCATTACTCATTCCCTGGATTCATTTTAGATTGAATCAAAAATGCCACCGTGTTTTCATTGAAAGTGTCCAAGGGCTGACTCATTGTGTTATGTCCCGCAAGTCTATAGAGGTGATTTGGGAAACTGGATCAGCAGTAGTCTAATACCTCAAATGAGTCATGATCCATGTGTCGGGCCCTCCTCCTGCCCCCCTCCCTCCTCCTTTACCTACTTTACAGTCCGTGGCCTTCCCTCGGAGCAGCCGGTGAGAGGAGGTTGGACCATTCAGACTAAAATGAGCATTATTTCACTACAAAGTGCAGGCCTTCTCTTTGCGCCCCTCTGTTGCTTAATCTTTATTTTGGCTTCAGAACAAGTGCTGGGACTCCTGGCAGGGAAAACGAACCTCTAATAGGGGGAGATGTGAGCACCTTGTCGCCATATGGGGCTCGGAATTCCACAGAATTGCTCTCTAATCTCCACAACATGTTAGGAATTTGAAGCCCTTGTTTTTCGGGAGAAAATAGCATCCCTCCCACCACGTGGCTTCTCTTTTGGCGTGCAGTGTGGAAGTGGCATTTGTAGCACCCCTGTAGCACTTTGACTTTTGTCACACACAAACGCACACATGGGAAATCTACCATGTCTGTGTTTTTGGTTGCAGGACAATCCTCTCTAGGTTTCTCGTCTCAACGAAGTTCAGCCCCCCTTAATCTACTGTATGTGTTTCTACTGTGTTTTGTAGCTGCCAGATATTCGGAAACTGACAAGACAAAAGTAGTTCTTATTATGAGTTATCACTTATACAGGCCAAGCACCTAGTATGGGCTGATGTGAACAGCGACGGGGCAGAGTTAGGAGTGCTGGTAGGGTTTATGATTTGTGGCCTTAGCTTTTTTAAACTAAACTCAAAATATGCAATAATGTAACTGACACAAACAAATATTAAAAACGAAAAGCGAAAAGGAGGAATAAAAAAATGCATCTGACCGTGCAGGAGAGCCACTTAAAATTTTAAAAATGACCCATCCCACCACACAGAGAACTCCTAACTGAGGCCAGTTGGGGAAAGAAAAGCCAAACTAGAGATGAGGACATTGGTTAGTCCGGGAAGCAAACAGCTTTGAATCACCAGCAGCCATTTAGCGAGTCAGTGAAAGACCTCTCGGAACAATAGCAAGGCTGCTAAACCGCGTCGCTGCCCGGCAGTGCATCACACTGCAGAAACAGAGCAATGATATCTGGCACAAAACTACTTTGCTTCAGCAGAGGAGACACCTTATCAGATTACATTATAACTTTCTCATGGAACAGTCAGATATGATTTCCGTTTGTGGTATAGACTTGAGGCTTATTTATATGACACAGCGTCACTCTTGTTGTGAGATATTGTTATTCATGTGGGCATCAAATCTGGAAGAAATATCCCTCAGGGCTGTGTTTTGAAGGCCTTTAGGGTGGGGGTCTGGCTTCTTATTACACGACACATAAAGTTATGTGAAAACAGTGAGAGTTATCGTTTTCTTTCCCAGTGTGTGGATTATCATTTGTGGTGGCGTTGCACTCAGTTTCTGTTCACATCCTTGAATCATAATCTGGAACAGGCCGTTCCCTGCTTGATGCATTCCACAGGTTTAGCAGAGGTCCTCAGATATCATCCTTCAGTCTTTGCTCACTGCATCACTGGCCTGAAAAAGTTGTTTTCATCATTTTGAGATATTGCCTAGTTCCTTCCTGAGGCCAGTGGACTAATGGGCTTTGGTCTGTGGAATCCACTCCAGTGTTTTCTCCCTCATTGGGCCATTTGCTGAGGCCCCAGTGGGGCAGACAACAATAGGCTTCATATGAAATATTCACCATGACTGGGGCATTCCAGCAAGCAGTCGATCTGTTCACAGCAGTTTAGTGGTTAGATAAAAATCTGCTGCGATTGAAGAGAAAAACACAACGGCTATGCTTCCAGGGATCCAAAATAAGATTGAGTGTTCATTTTGTTATTGGATGGTGCCTGCCTGCTATCTATCTAACCACTGTCTGGCACGCAATGCTTATGGGCCGGTCTTGTCTCCCTTTGTCTCAGTCGGAATTTCAGCCTAATGAAATGAGGGTGCATCCGGAGTCCTGAATTAGAAGTCAAACAATTGTTGCATATGTTATTTATTTGCTGAAATTGCTGTGGCAGGGGGACCAGGCCAGCGGCTCTGCCAGTCTTTGTGAGAGGTGGTGCTCCACAGTGCTCAGGTGCTCGCAGCTCGTGTAGTGTACAGATGCATAATTTCAGTGAAGTCTGGGGGTGTCTCAGGGAGAGAAGATGGTCTCAGTTCTTTGTAGCATTGCGGTTGTCTTTCCCACTATGTTTCAAACCCTGCTGTCAAACGCGAACGTGTTATGATTAAGGAACCGCCTGCATGTCTGAGCTGTTACAGGCCAGAGAAGTCAGGTGTTGAGCTGTTGCTGCAAAAATCACTGCTGCCATCTTTGATGACAAAGCCTCTTATTCATGTGGCTATGAAAGGTTTAGACCTGACTGACTTCTAAAGAAATCACCTCTGTATTGTTAGGATATTCATTTAAAGAGATAAAACAATGGTGTTTGACCAGTGTAAATAAGAACTAAGTGTTTATTATTTTATCAGTAGGATAGAAACCATCAGACAGATGCGTTCAGGGTGTAGAAATGAAACCATGATGACCAAGAGTTTAAGAGGTAATTAATGTGAGCAAATTTCAATAAGTAGCAGGTAGAAAATGTTCAGTATCCCAAAAAAGAAAGTTTATAGCACAACATAGCTGCAAGACCCAACCTCATGTAGTTTGTTATCTTTACTTTTTCACTGATACTAGCTGCTGTATCAGTCGCCATGCTGGCTACGTAGAAATGATGGATGTCGTAAAGCAGGTGGCAGGTGACCAACAGTTTCTCATGGCCATCATGTACTGACATGTGAATGTCGCCTCAAGAATACAGTGTGTTAATGGGCAGCGTTTCCTACAGGGTGTACAATATGACAGAGACCACCTTTATGAATGAAGTTCACGTTCCTGCTGAGGCATTAAGAAAGAGGACAATGCGAAGGCCACAAAGGGACAGGATGTTAGCATGTATTGTAGTTGATGCTGCTGGTGTCGGTCCAGCCCTCCAAGTCAGTTCCTACGCAGTGCTTTTGTAACCTCTGCAGTCCTGTGTGAAAAGCTGACTAGGACCTTTTGAGAAACTTGCATATCTGCCTCTTTTCTAGCAGTGTGAAGCTGACAAAAAGCCCTGTGGTTATATTTTGTTTTCCCAGAGAAAGATTTGCTTTTGATTGTGTGCCTGCTTTTCTTTTGGCAAAGCTGGCTTCTTACAGCTCTTTCTCAAGAAGGATTATTGGAAAAGGCTGTCACTGTCCAGTATTTTTTTTTTATACAAGCAAATAAAAGCACTGTGGCAGTTGTGTGTGTGTGTGTGTGTGTGTGTGTGTGTGTGTGTGTGTGTGTGTGTGTTTGCTTCTACTGTGATGTGTCTGGCTGCATGGCTGTGTGTGTTAGAGAGAAGAGAGAATTGCCCTACTGTTTGGCTGCCACTGACAGAAATATCTTGTGAGAGAGAACATTAGTGTGTGAGCCAGTATATTTAGACTTTGATTAAAATTGAGCTATTGGCCGGTCAGCCTTGGCCACCTCTGCTTTCAAGGCGGTCCCTCTGTGACCAAAGCCAGTGAAAGTTTTTATGATTGATATAATAATCATAAAAAACAATGTCTTATAGGGCACATTATTCCACTGTGGCAAGATTTTATTCAGCAGTTTGAGGAGTCTCAGTCTGTAAAACCCGCTGTTTCATGATTCTTGCTTTATGAGGAGATTTTAGTGTCTAGTTTTCTAAATGCTGTTCAGGAAGAATTTCCAGCCAGTCTCGCTCTAACTGAAAGTGACTTGTTTGTGTCTGAGTCTGTGCAGTATGTGCATCTGGATCTGGATCCAACATTGTAGTGAGTTATTTTGGGCTCCACTTACATGCTGCAAAACTCATTGCACAGCAGTAAGAGCTGTTGAATGCAGCACCCACCCTCCTCCTCCTCCTCCTCCAACTCCCCTTCTGACAAAAGCTCTCCACACAGTCGGCCTGGCTGCAGTCATCTCACACCCTCCACTCTATTTTAAGCCTTCAGACAGGGGCCCTCTCCCCCTTGAGTGGACCCCACTCTCTGTGTGGGCCAGAGCATGGGCCTCTGCTCGCCCAAGACATTTACACACACACACACAAAGCGGCTCCTGCCAGCTGGTGCAAAGGTAATAGCAGAGGTAACTCTCTGGACGGTGCGGCCTCAATAAAACTCTGCCCTGGCTATACGCTGGAAGTTTGAGGATGCTCATTAAAGTTTGCTTTCCTACAGGAGAGCTGACATGTTTGTCAGGGCTGTACCAGTTGGTCAGCACACAACATCTCTGAATTTGGACCAGAATAGTCTGAACTAAATTGCTTCTGAAACAACAGCAGGCTACTTTACTCTTCCACATCACTAATTGTCACTAACGATTGAGACAATGGGATGTCTCAATCTATTCCTGAATTTCTTCATTTAAGAAAAATAGTAATGAGTATAGCAGTGTTGTATAACTTCTGCGGAGCTGTACCAGTTAGCCCCTCTTTTTTAGGAGTTTAGCTGACCAGGGTGGGGTTGGATTCCACAGTGGGCAGACAGCAGGAAAGCGACGAGCACCCGTTTCCTTCCCGTCTGCATACAGTTTGCCCTGCTCCCGCATTGGTCAGACTGAGCCACTTACCATTACAATAAGATAAACAAGTACCCCGGGTTAAGGACATTGTCTATCCCCACTCTGCGGACAGAAGTGTGAGTTGTCACAGCACTGTTGATAACTCACTATGATAACACTCTCACATTAGTAATCATATTTTACGTTGCCTTTTATCCGATGATATTTATCCACTCCAGTGTTAGGTTAAGTGTGTCATTCAGAGGGACTTTATTAGATGATTTGAATTGGAAAGTACCCTTTCGACAAGTTCTCAATCAATCCAGTGTTTCCATTAGCAAATACACTACAGTAAGTAATACTGCATCCTGGCTTCAGGTTTCATCAAGTTTTCTAGACAGCCTTGGTCATCGACCCTGGAAAGCACCCGTATTTTGATCAATTAACAAAGGGAGATGAGGTTAAACTGATTTGGAGTGGCTGCACAGCATTGGAATTGGGTAATCAGATGACCGGCCCTAACCGGACATCCTCTGTCTGACAGAGACAAAAACACACAAGCGCCTCAGTGTTCCTGATAATCAGCTGAAGACGGGGAGGCACAGTGGCTCATCAGCTGCTGTCGCTCTCACTTCTTCTGGTTATGGACTAGCCTGAAGCACCACTCACTGAAATGTGCCATGACTGTTGTTCTTTGCATAATTGCTATGAGATTATCCATGTTCCCCTGGGTTAAAGTAGTTGTGTTGTGGATCTATTACAAAGTGGAGTCTGAGATCCCCACAGGTCCTTTAGGAGGTTCTGGGGGGTCCCTAGCAAAACGAGCAATAGTTTAATGTTTTCATTACTCACTCCAAATTATCCTCAGTGTAGTCTGTGTAAATGTAACTGTTAAAATCACGTGTCTCTCTTTTCACAACTGTCATCCCCATATGAGCCTAATGTGACAGAATGTATGACATCAGGGTTTGTAACACAAAAATGTTGGAGCACTCCTCATTTATAATGAATGTTGAGCTCTAATACAGTGCAGGTTAACAAGGAGTTCAACCACCTTTTGCTCAATCTTTTATATGTCACGTGTCTGAAGTTGGAAAAACAATTGTGCTTCATCTACCGTAGATTCCTTTGATGGAAGAATATTACATGAGAGAGAAGTGTCTAGAAAGCGCTCTTTATCTTATAGAGGATAATTAGACTTTATACCACTTGGGTGTTATTACAAAATGACAGGGGTGTTACTATATTTGTTTTTATGGTAGGTCCCAATTGAACCAGTAACCGGTCTCTTAACCATATTACATATTCAAGGGCAATTTTGGAAATGATTTTGCCGTTGGGCTTAATTTTCTCTTCCAACTGAGTTTTGGATAACCTGAGAGTTTATTTAAAGTCTGACTGTGTGCAGTTCCTTCTTTTCCCAATTTTTCTTCTCGTACCGTTTCCAATTCTGATTAACTTTGTGAGTGCAATGCTGTAGTCATTGCTCACCAATTATCATTATTACCAATATGAATCATTGCCAAAACTGTTAAAAAGGTGTTGTAAAAAAAATCTGAGTTATCCTTTACTGTGAATCCATAGTGTAGTAGGTCGAGGTAAATATCTAGAAGCCAAGCAGCAGACTCTGTGGAGCTGTGTGGGTTTAGGATTAGGAGCAGCTCTGGCTCATGTCCCAGAGGGCTCTCAAGGGTTGGGTTCCTTCCTGCAGGGAGTTGTGTCTTCACTGGCGTTTGGATGATATCTGTCATCCAAACTACCCTGACCCCTCTCTTAATAGGACAGTTTAGAGTCCGGGGGCTGTCATCAGTCCTCTTCCAGTTAGCAGCTATTTTGGGTCAAGATCCTGTTTACTGGATACCTAAATCTTCAGAAGTCAGCATTTCCTGTTGCACAGAAAGCACTGAACAGCAGCAGTTGATGCAGAGGGGGGGATGCGGGTGTTGGTGGATAAAGATGTTTGTGTGTGTGTATTTGGTTGATTAAAGGCTGGGTGGGGGGGTTAACAGCCAGATGCTAGGCCTGCAGCTGGTTGGCTGAGTGGGAGGGGAGCTACATTGAAAAGCAGCAGTGCCAGCAAAGTGGGGCTTAGCCAGACACTGAGAGGAGATAATCCATATTTCATCTGCATCCTCCTCTTCCTCCCAACCACCTGCAGAGCAACACAACACAGACCCAGAGCATGAATAGTGCATGACACAGAAATAAAATTTGAGAAGTGCTAACGCTTGAGTGGAAGAAAGAGACGCCCTCTCAAATCCAAGACCTTGGGGAGCTCTTCAGAGCTCAGAAATGACTCTATTAGTCAGTGAGATTCAAAGCTGCCCCACCTGCCAAACAAAAAAACAACAACAACAACAAAAAAAATATTCCACCCCCATCCACCCTCTCACCATCCTTCTAATGCAGCGGTGCAGCAGGCACCTTTTCCGTTTGGATCCAGCCAAAAGGCTTTACTCTGCATTCATAATATATACTCTGGAGCAGCCCCCTGATCATTCAAAATGCAGTTTTTCTGATATTTTTAATTCATCCAACAAATGTTTGGGATGAGAACCACACTTCATAGTGAATGAGCCACAGCTTCAAAGACGCTATTTATTTTTGAACCGTGGCTCTTGCTCAAAACGTACTCTCTGCTTATTTAGCATGCGAAAAAAAAAGGCACAGTACCAAAACTATATTTCAGATATCTGCCTAGTTTTAAATATTCATGATCAGCTCGCAGCTTTGAAATTGAGCTTAAAAGACTCCCTCGCTCGCTCTGCCTCACGCGTACACACACTTATGCACACTCAGTCGCACAGCAGCAGAATGAGGGCTTTTTCTATTGTCTCTGTGCATTTTTATCCTCTGCTCAATATTCAGAGGAAATCAGGTAGACTTGTTTCCATTACCTTGTAAATGAGCTGTTGTTTTTTTTTTCTTGTGGTGCCATTAATTTCTGATTAAAAATCTTAACTGCAACACAATGTCATCTGTAGCAAACCAATACAAATCCTGTTCAGATCTAATTTAGCCCTGTTTACCTCTTCAGAAAGCGATGGAATAAATTAGGTGCAGACGTGGTGGCCTTGCCTTTCTCTCCCTCTGACTTGACTTTATTACTATTATGGGTCCTGTCATGAAAAATGCTCTTTGTGCAGACTCAGACTCTGTGTTTTTCACTTCCAACGCCGTGAGCTGAGAGGGAGCTCTGTCTTTGTTATGGTGTGATGTGGAGGGCATGGTGTCTGTGTACTCTGGTTGACCTGCAGACTTCAGATTGGTGGTAGAGTTTAACAGTAAGCTCAGGCTCCAAACTGTGAGGGACTGCAACAGTGGAGGCGAGTGTTTCTTTTTTTCTTTTCTTTGTCATCAAGTTGCCTATGCTCTAAAGAAGTTAAAAAATATCTTTGATTGTTGAAAATGAAGGCATGCAGAGTTGAGGGGGCATTCCACTCACCTGATGTATTCTCCTATGCACGTCAGCTTACCCACTCACCCAAACACACATACACATTCACTACACAAGGGCCTTCGAGCAGAGGGAGGGGCAGAGTAGATGTAATATCACATTTCTTTCATCTGACAGAGAGAGAATAATAAATAAAGTAACGGGGTCGTAGCTCAAGCCTCCTGATAGATTTATCCAGCTGCACAATGGCTCCTTTATGAGACATATATACATCCAGCCTCACCTTATCTCACAGCATGCTGAAGGTTAGCTGTAAATTGGCAGGGATTTCTCCATCGGCCAGATCTCGTGCCCTGTCCCCCGCCTCTGGCTCTGACGCCATGCCATTGCCTGCAAAATGAGCCTAATCCTTTACCAGGCGGTTGGCACAAGGCCGTGAAAATATCCCCAGAGGGAGGGTCAATCACGTTTGACTGACTGCATATTTGAAAACCAGTCGCCGTTATTGTGATTGACTGCAGCGGCTCTGTGAGGTGTTATCTATGTGTGCAGCAGTGTTTTTTTCAGAGCGGGACCCTGGCGATGGCGATGGCGCTGGCGATGGAGCCTTGGGGGTTCCAGAGCTCCTCCAGAAGGTTATGGGGGTTATTTAATTTAGGAGTTATTTAATTTGCTTCAAAATGTCCTAACTAGAGAATGCACTGAGTGAAGTTTCAGTCCCAACTCTATTACCTCCCTAGAGGCAGTGTAGACATTTATACAGGTTGGAAGTAAATCAGTAAAGCCACAAATTTTGCCAAACAACTTCATAGGCTCTGTTTTGGCATTTAAGACATAAAACAGTTTGAGAACTCTTAGCTTGTCTTAAGAAATTCGGCACTGTTTTGATGACATCTTGCCCTCCTCCTGTAGAAAATCCAGCACACCCCCCACCACCACCAGCGTCCCAGAGGAGGACATTTAGTATCTTTCCAAAAACAGCAAGAGAACCCTGCAAAACCTGTTAGTAGTCCTCCATTATAACTGCCCCAGGCTTTACTGTTTTCTACACAAGAGAGGCAGCAGAGATGGAGAGAGGGGGGGTCGGGATGGGGGTGGGGCGTGTGGGTAAATTTCTGTTAAATGGGAGACCCTGCGGCTGCACATACAGACAGTTTTTGGAGAAAGGGTGTCGGGGGGACAATAAGTGTTGCACTGGTAGCCTGACAGGAAGTAGAACATATGTCCCCTCTCCAACTCCCTAAATCTCCAGTAGACCTCACATGATGTGAGCTTCTGGCAAAGCTTGTCTCATAGCCTCCTCCACGCACTGCATTCCCCCCCTCCGATCACCAGTCCTCTGACAGAGTCACGCTGACAGTGATCCAAAGGCTGAGGGGAGGGGCACGGCAAACAACCCACCCTCCGGGACCCCAGCGTTACACCATCACGGCGAACCCACCACCAACCCGCACTCCACCCACCAGCCACCGACCGCTAATCTGCTTCCACACTGCTGAATTCTTCTTTTTCTCTCTCTCTCGCCCACGGCCGCACCCGCTGTCCAAACAATCAAACCCTGGCCATGAGTGCTGACCCCTCTCCAAGGCTCATTGTTTTAGTTTTACTCTACGGGCTCCATGTGGTTTCTCCCCCTTTTGTTTTTTATTTATCATCCTCCTCCCCCTCCCCGTCTCTTCTGCTACTTACTGAAAATCTCCACAACTTATTTATTCTCTTGCTGCTGGAGTTGGGTTGAGTGCGACCATGAATTCTGTGTCAAGACTGACTTTCTGCATATTTGACTCCAGGCCTTGAATTGTGGGAAAACACATGTGGTATGTGACACCATGTGTGTTTGTATGTAACATGTATAATTGATGGCATATGGAAGAAATTACACAAGGTTTCCAAACAGCTCCCTGCCAATTTGAATTGGAATATCAGCCTGTTTGGAGATTAAGGGGGTGTCGGGTGTTGATGGGGGTTGACCCGGGGTTTTCATCTGTCTAGATAAGTCGGCTCGTAGTGGGAAAGTGAAGCAGCGAAGCCCCGTCGGGAAGCAATCAAGCTTACACTGCAGGATTTTTTTTTCTTTTGGCTTGTCGGTTGGTTTTGAGGCTCGGAGATGGCCTCGGTCTTTGAGGGTCTGAGACCGACAAGCAGTCTGGCTAACCCGAGTTTTGTTGAGGCACTGGTGCAAAGGAACAAAAGGGCACATCAGGGGAGAGTGGCAAGGAGGGGCGGTGTAGACGGGGGCTTCAGGGAAGAGGTAGAAAAGGCAAGACTCGGATGGGAAATGATGGAGGCTTCTGAAACCAGGAGGCCAAGCGTGAAAAGAGATGAGAGAGGGAGAGAAGCCCAGATTTGGCCCAGGATCAGTCGCCAGAGAGGAAGAGATTAAGGTCCCATCATTCCCAGCTGCATCGTCAGGACTTTGGCCCTTTCCCCTACAGTTATACGTGCATGTTTTTGTGCTTGGTTGTGTGTACTTCAAAACATTTGTTGAGAAGTATTTTTAACACTGAGGCCCACACATGAATGCACAAAACACACAGATCAGCACCACACACCCCAACACCAGGTCAGCTGGACTTCCATTCATTCTAGAGAGCTGGGACCTCTGCCCTGGCTGTAACTGAGACGAGGCCTGGCTGGCTGGCCTTGGATGTGACTGAACGCCCCCCTTTCTGCTTTTCCACCCTGGGAGAGCATGCTGTTTTGGGCTTTTGCCACGCATTGTCAGCCTCTCTAGTTCCCCTTCCTCTACTTGACTTCCCCTCTGTCTTTACTTCATCCCACAAACAAGCCTTGTTTTCGGCTGGATGTTTGGATCACACGGCCACAGTTCACTGCAGTTTTTTTTAAGGATCACCCCAGCGCACTGCTCTCCCTCTTTCTCTCTCATTCTCTTTTGAGCTTGATCATGTGATTCTTCACCGTGGAGGGCTGCCGAGAGGGCAGGTGGTAGAAACAGAAGGGGCTGATGGGAAATTGGACGACCCAAGGTTAGCCAGGCGATCTTTGCTGGAGGATTAATTGTGTAAGAGCCATGTAATGATTGCTGGCATGTCTCCGGAGTGAAATCCTGTTAGTCACTGCACAGGGGTCAGGCTAAGACTGAGCATGTCGTGTATGTTGTGCGTGTGTGCATCAGGAAGGACGGTGACTCTGATCACACCGGTATGCATGACCAGGTGGCGATCTGACAGGTTCTGTTGTCTCAACTGGAAAGTAACCACAAGGTCCCTCCCACTGGGTTCAGGCTGAAACATATCTAATTTATGCTCCCTGAGGTTGTGTAGGAGTGAGAGGGAGAGCTGTCCTCGTGTACACCTACAATAATTGAGAACAGGAAACGTGGTGCTGTTCATAGCGATATTTCTTGTAGATTGATAGATGAAGCTCAATTAAAAAGTATTTAAAGTAGTTTTCCGGTACAGACTAAGGTATATATGTTGAAACTTGTATTGTCAGGTATCAAACACTGATATTTCAACATCTGGTCAGATTCCATTCTTTGATCAACTACTTCCCGATGAAGATAAAAAGTTACCCTTTTTAGGCATTTTTAAAAAAAAAATGAATGTCAGTCAGCCAACTCAGAATAGATTATTATGTCACTGTGATACTTGATGTGCATCCACAGACCTCATTACTCCCCACAGAGAAACAGCAAACAGCACAGCAGAGAGTGGAATAGTGATGGAGATGATGATAACTCTCCAAGGAAGACTCAGACCAAGAACTTAGAGGTGGATGCTGGGGTGGAGGTGGGGGTAATGTCTGGGGAGGGAAATGCCACATATCAGCAGTGACTGCAGCAGCCACATCAATCTGTAAAACAAAACATGCCAACTTACTCATTGTGTCAGTATCACACTAAAATGTTTTGTTTTGATTAGATGTTGTCTGAGTTTAAGCTAGAAAGTTTAGGAATAAGCTCAAGACATTTTTATACTCACTGCTCAGACACATTTATGTCAGAATGTTTCCTCCAATGTGTCCATAATGTGTGTTTCAGTAAAATGTGTGTACTCTCTGTATCACTGTATCACACTCTCTGGACACCTTCTTAGGGGATGAGTCATTCTCTTAACACCAGCTGAAGTTTTCTTGTTGTGATTCAGCACTGAGAAAAGGAAAGCCCCTTATCTGCGTACTCAGTTCTCTCCTTTTTCCATCATTTTACTCTATCTCTCCATCCTCAGACAACACTGAGCAGCTTATTGAACGCAGATGATGAATGGGTGTGGATTGATGGCAGATAGCAGGCCAACGCTAATTGACATTATGCTGTATCACTTCATCTTCAGGCTTTGTATTCTTTTCGCTGCACAGCAATCCATTACGGTTCAGATTAGTCGCTCTTAAGGAGGCGTTTGTCCCAGCGTGATCTATTATAATGAAATATCCTCCACAGGAGATTGCTCAAGGGCTCTTTTCAAGGGTATTGTTTTTTTGGATGCATTGATCCTGTTGTACGTTGTCGAGTTATGGAAGTTCTTAAGTCTTCTTGCAATATTGGCCTGATATACACAATGCTAAATCCCGTTTAATCTCATGTTGCAGAAGTAGCTGGAAGATATTCAAGCAGATCAGGAAGTTGAGGTTTCATTTTCCACCAGCCCAGTTATCTTCGTTGTACTGCAGGTCAGGGCCAACTACACTGGACTGAATAAAGCACAGGTTGTACAAATCCTTAGACCTTCTTTAGAGCCAAATCCGTGTCTGTTTGACACCTCAGCCTCTCTGCTACCACCAGCTGAAGTGATTTAACTGGCAAAGCTCAGCACACTCTTTCCCCCCTCATCAGAAACGGGCTCCAGCTCTTGGCAGGGCTCTTTAGGTTAAGCAAAGATGCAAATATTCATGTAGCTTTGTTGTTTTCTTGGGCTTAGGAACCCCAAGGTGTGCTGTTTTTTTTATTTCTCCAGTTAAACCTGATCCTTAACAGATAGGCTTGTTTGGGTTTATGAAAGCTTGCCTTTTGTACTCTGTCCCAAGCGCTCTCAATACATTTTTATCTGCGTTATCCAGGTTGCTGACACACACTTTCACATATTTGTGGCACGCTGTTCAACCCAGCCATAAAAACAGGTACATCAAGATGCTCTGCTCAAGCGGTCCTTGTTTCTCTGTTGCAGCTGATTGGGGTGATTTTAGACTGCAGCCATCTGATCAAAAGCTCACCTGTCCAACCACGAGGTTACTATTATATAACACAAATCATCTCCATAAGATTTACATGTGCCTCCCCCACCATATTCTCTCATACCCGTCTTCCACTTCATCATTTATCTCTCTGAGATCAACCATTAACTCACTGTGCTCCACTTCTCCCGCCCTTGAATAGAGGGTATGCTTCCTCTACTCTTCTCCTCGACTCAGAGTCAGACTCGTATCCCCCCAGGATCGACAGACAGCCGTGCTAGCCCACGGCCAGACGGCTTTTAATCATTTATTTAGGGGCTGTAATGTCGAGTTCAACTCCACTCTCTTAGTGCACGCATAGACAAGAGGGAGCGAGAGAGGAAAGTGAACGGGGGGCACCACGTTAAGCCTGGATCAAGATGCCAGTTTGTCAGCGAGCCTCCAAGGATCCCTCCCTCCTCTTGTCCACTCTGTGTTTTAAACTAGTGTAGGACCGTGCTGCTTTTATTACACGTTGCATTTACGATGGCGTCTCCTCTGGGTTCACCCAGAGAGTCTGCAAAAGACTCATCATAGCAATGCATTTCATTTGTTCAGATTTCATTAGAAGAGAGCCAAACAGATGGAATAGTGACAGTGATTGTTCTTTCTTAGAAAGGAAGCGTTCATATGGCCGTAATAATGCAGAAGAAAAAAAAATAAAACATGCCATGTGCAAGTTGGTGTACATGCACATACACAAGAACATCTTAATTCATTGTATTTCAGTGACTGATAAACAGTATTCTGTTGTTTCTTTATGTGAGTTTATGTTTGTGTGCTCACAAAGATACATGAAGGAATGCTTTTATGTGTTTCAGCGTGTGGCATGAAGCAATGTGGCAGCCAGTGAATGACAACAAACTCAGAAAGACATGTATATTCCTACAGACCTTGCATTTTTAGTGAGCTTTGCATCTCTGTGTCTGAAAAAGGCCTTCATTTGGTTTTTAAATTGATCTTTGATTCTCTTCCACAGCTGATTAAAATATTGAATAGTTAAATAAGTACTGTACAGACAAATAAAGTATCATCCGATGTTTTCAGCACTGGTATGCTAAGCCAGGAAGGTAATTCACATTCATAATTGAACAGAACAAGGATGCTGATTGGAGGCAACTAATCAGCACTGACCTTTTCTGAATACCATTAGAAGGCCCTTCCCAGTAGAGTTGTGCTATTTAGCCTGAGGTCAGCTGCAAAAAATGTCTTTTTCTCAGCCCAGCAATGGTTGTGTGTGAATAAACGTGTGTCCTCCAATGCCACAGATAGCCCACCCAGTCATTAACCCCAATAATGGGACTTTGGAACCTTTCTCAGAGTGTAATGACCTAATTCAGCTCAGTTCAGAGCACTAATTGACTCTAAGTTATTGGATAGAGTGGAGCAGGTAAATAAAGAACGTGTTCATTTGCTTTGTGCTGCTGCAGGAGGTTTTCCATCCACCCAAAACAAGGGCCCAGGCCTTTCTCCCAGCAGGTTCCTGGAGGCTAGAGAGTTGTGGGATTAGGGGAAAAGATCCTCGCCATAAAAAGTGCAAACTTTTGACTGATCAGAAAGAAAGACTGAAGATCAATGAGGACTGTTTGGGGCTTTGAAGCCTGAGAGGAGTTGGCCAATCAATGGAGAACTTTTCACTTGTTAGTGTTCAGGATGTGAAGAAAACAAGCAGCCTCCTTCTATAAGGCACCACTTGCAGTGGCGAACAAGACTAAAACTTTCCCTCTTGCTCTCTCCCTGGCTTTCACTCTGTCTCTTGGTGTAATTGGTCAGACAGAAATCGTCTGCTTGGTTCAGCTGTTTTTACCGTTTTTCTATTTGAGGTGAATTTAAGCTAATAGGGGGTACGCTGGGGGATATTTAGCTTTTCATAGCTTTTATCGTTGGATTCAGATCAATGGGGGTGAAAGATAAAATAAAAAGCATTTTGAACATGATGTTTTTTTATTGCCCCCACACAGAAACAGGAAGTGCATACAATAGGAATGGCATGTCAAACACCCTGAGAAAAAATCCTGAAGGCCAGTTTCAGCGATCTGGATGTATACAACCCAGTGCTTCCTCTTTTTCCCCTTTAAAAGAAAAACTCTAGTTTCCACTACACTGGCCCACTCAGATTCTTTGCCTCCCCGCCCTCTTCATTACTTTCGATTTCCTCTCCCTCTCTCCGCTCCGTGCTGTTTTGGTTATCAATGATTGCCTCAAATGCCTTCCTTCCCCTCTCCATCACGAGAGCTGTAATTTTGTCACACTCATGCACAGCAGCGGACCACGCCAGGGCGTTGCACCTCCAACCGCTGACTCCATATCATTTTCCATCAGCAGGAAATGCAGAAGGAAGCACATATTTCTCACACATTCACACAGGGTCAGGTGGGGTATGAGGGACTCTATACTCACTTTTATCCTTTGCCCATGGACTCTTTTTTTCTTCAAATCCATGGCCTCCCAATGAAATATGAATCAAAAACAGTCCTCCAGGCTTTTGCTTGCCTTGAAAGAGGCTTTAACTCAATTTGAAGTCTCAAGAGGTGAGGAGTTGCTAGCTTCCCTGCATTGCAGTGTTTGGATATAATATTTTGGTCAAATAAATCATGGACTGTCAGGATGAGAAACAAACTAGAAAATCTATACGCTTATAGTTTTCTTTCTATATCAATGGTGTGTGAGGGTGTGGACAAGTTTGTATTGTGTCCGTCTTTGACACCAGAGAGCCGGGTTTATTTAAGCATAAGCACACTTCTCCAGCACCATAGAACCTCAGTTGTTAAATAACCTTTTAAAATTTTATTTGCATAATCTTAAATACACCAGAAAAAAACACTGTGTTTGCTGTGTATTATGATAATTAACTGCTATGAAATTGGTACTGAAGACTCAAAAATGTTGTTACTGTTATTTCAGAATTGACTGATGATTGACCTCTCAGTGGTTCTAATAGTCTGTTTGGGAGCACTAATAGTGTGTTTTATCACATTTCATTCAAAAAAGATTAACAGTTTACAGGGTGTATGCAACCCTGTATAGCCTGCTCTGATTTGAATATACTTTCCACAGTGAATCAGTAAATAATGTATAATAATAATTTATTTTATAAATATAGACTGTTTTTGCATCACTTGTCATATTGGAATCATTATTATCTTTGCAGCAATTCCCACTCTGACACATTTACTTATTTTTCTATCAGAAACACTTTTCATTCATCTCCTCGCCTCAGTATGTTTTAGTGCTGTTATTTTCCACGCATTATTATTCATGTCCTGTGTTTCACACTTTCCATCCCTCTAGTTGATGCTCGAGTGTCGCATTGCAAATTGTGGGTGGCATTATATTTAATACCCTTCATTTGCAATGTTCTTATTTATGCTCTATTTTTCCTCTGCTGAATTCTAATATAATTTGTTGCTGCAGTGGCCCAATTAAAGTTTTGTCTTGTCATATATCTAATGGAAGATCACCTGGATTTTGTGCTGTTTTTCTTCACACTCTTTAATGACTGAATGTGAATAATTAATATTATATACAATTAATACTATGAATCTGTTAACGCCTCACTTAATTTCTCTTCCCCCCTCGTCACCCGTGCAGGAGCAGAGCCCCAGTAACGCCACATCCCTGGCTATGATGCAGGAGCCGCAGGAGGTGGTGGAGGAGACGGTCACCATAGAGGAGGACCCCGGCACCCCCACCTCCCACGTCTCGGTGGTCACCTCTGATGACGGCACCACACGGCGCACAGAAACCAAGGTAAGGCGCTGAGCTGAGTGTTTAGGCAGAAGGTGGTGCTGATCCTGTAAAATGAATACAACAAAAAGAGTGATAGTATGTTTGCTGTATTTTTGGGGGTGCTGATTTACTGATTTAATCGTTTCAATGCTGAAATATGTTAGATGCTTTTTGACAAAACTGTGGAATGCTGCTGAGCAAAAAGACAGATTTAGAAAGGTACCTGCAGGTGAAACTGATGATCTTTATTTAATCTGCCACTTTCAGTCTGGTACCTTCTATCACACATGAGCAGGACACCTCAGAGCTGTTTCTTTGTTGTGGCAGAGAGATCGTAACTACCGAAAGACTCTTTGATCCATTTCAATATTGCTTCAAATTATAGTTATGGATTACTGCCTCCAAACAGCACAGTACTGTACCTCCACTCCCTGACTTCCACCCTGAAGAATTCTAAATCCCATAATCCTACAGCCTAAAGTGCTTTCATCTCCCTCTCATGGCTTTATTTATTTGATTATTGTGTTATTATGAACCAACTCCCTTTGTGTTCTGTGCTTCTTAAAAGCTCTTTTGTTGATTCGTCATTTACTGTGTTCTGTTGTTTTTTTCTGTAAGGACATGTCAACTAACGTGAAGGTGAGTGGACCTTTATAACAGTATGGCTTATCCCACCACGCCACCATTTTATGTGTGCCCATGCAGGCTACAGCAGCAATACGCAACACAGTCTCCTTCATCACAAGCTAAATAATGCTCCAGTCTATACTCTGAAGTACTTCTCTGTTCTCTGCTTATTGCTTCCACCTTCTGGGATGAGACCCATTCTCTACTTTTTACTTTCTTTTCTTTGCATGGTCTTCTCTCTCTGTCTCTCTCTCTCTCTCTCTCTCTCTCTCTGTCTCTCTCCTTTTTTCTTTCTCTATTATATACTCTGTCTTACAACATCCCTCACTGACATTAATGGAGGTACAAGATACCACAACTCAGCACCAATAACATTCCTGTACATAGGACAGAATAGAAAGTGTCTTCATTTATAACTATAATTTGTAAACTAAATACATCTAAACACACAATAAATCTGTGAGAATTATAATTTCAATGAATTATTAAAACCTAATTGGTTATACAGGTTTGTAACCTTATGTTAGTCTTTCTGTGAGGGTGTTTTTTCATGGTGTGAGTAAGCTCCCATTTTTTTTTAATACATTCTGTACCCAGCTCCATCTTGAAGGCCCCAATACTGAAAAATCATTTGTTCAGTAATCTGCAATTTTGTGTCTCCCTCCTGGTGTCTGGTTGAGGCTTTGAAAAATCTCAAGTGTGAACCTGTTCATTGTGTTTTGGAAGACAGTCTGCCTTTCACTTCTCAGTATGAATTCATCACTCTCTGTGCACAGAGAAGAATTCCCACCAGAATTTGAAAAAAAAGAAAGAAAAATTCTGCATCTATGATATCTCAGGAGAAAGATGGGGGCTGGGGCCCTTCCCTTTTTATTACCACGTTTTGAGACATACTGTCAAATGTAAGTGTATATTGCAACATTTTGCTTGGGATCCCAGTGTTAATGTAGCTGCAGTCGTCTGCTGCTTTGGCTTCCAGAAGAGTGGAGAGCGCTGTGTGGAGCTCCCACTCTAGGGACTGTGAAACTGTAATTAAAAAGCCTCGTCTAATCCCTCATCAGGGAGGGCCCATTGCCCTCCAGCCTGTTTACTGCGAGGGGATTGGCCACACACTCACTCACTCTCACATGATTTTATGCATTCATACACAGAACGTCTTAACACACATGTGCAGTAAAACATCACACTAATCAAGGGCTTTGCTGCTGAGGAAGGGAAGAGGAAGGATGTTCCTTTAAAGGGCCCGCCACCCTGCTGGGAGGACGGATCGGGTGTTTTCTGGAAGTCACTTTGAGGAGAAAAGCAGATTAATGTTCAGGGTGAACTTGTGGAAGCCATCGTCTCCGAGGTGGCAAATGGATCCAGACCCAGCCGAGAGTTTACACAAAGAAACCCCTCCACTTGTCTTCCTCACTTTTCCTCTCAGTACATCCTCTCTCTGACTCACTTTCATGTGTTGTTTTTCCTCCCCTCTCCTTTTCTATCTCTCTGTTCATTTCACAGCAACTCACAGTTTTATTTATGTGCTTATCTGTTCTTTTGAACCAAAGCCTTGCCATACTGTCTAATGCTAACACGCTCCTTTCCCTTGATGGTTATCCCCCATCCGACTGTTGGAACATGAAAAACGGAAGCTTCTCCCATCTTCCTGATTTGCAGGCAAAAAAGTTTCTTCTGTGGTAAACATCTTTCCAGATTATTTAGTATCAGCAGTATAACTAGTTAGAATACTGGGAAAGGAACAGAAAACGGAGCGGCTGTATAGACCTGAGCCTTGTCGTACACTCAAGTGTATGTTTGAGCAGGGCGATCAGGGTCCGTTTCAGCTGATAAATTCACTTAATGCAGGAAGTTTGTCATATACAATTGGAAAACAACTCTGAATGGCGTTTGCCAACTATTTTAGCAGATTAACTGCTGGTTCTGTTTACGTTTTCAATCAACTCAGAGTGAATTGGCATGGACCCCGAATGTGTGTGGATCCATTAGATCCACGTCCGTCCCCCTGTCCCAGCATGCTGTGCTTTCCCTTGGCCATCGTCCAGCCCTCTTTTCCTGCTGGCAGACGCTCCGAGTGGAACACCAGTCATGTAGGAAGAAGAGCTCCGTTGGGCCAATGAGAGCAGCATTCCTCCTCTTTCCTCTGGATATGAGCTAATGAGAGTTGGGGCAGGCCACACAAACAAATAAAAGCACTTTCACTACCCTGTACACACCAGGGAGCCAACCTTAAGTATGTGGGAATTAGTTTATCAGGTACAGCTGCTTTGCAAGTGTCATTGTTGAATAAAACTAAATAAGGACAGACTCATTTTCTCCTCAGATGCATCACTTTCTTTGATTTAAATCTGACACTTGACTTCAACAAGCAGTTTTTTAAAGCAGTTACAGTAGTACAGCTGGAATACACCTATCCTCTTTTAGATTTGCATACAGGTATACAGATGTTTAGCTTGTGCAATGCTGTGTAATTTTTTTAGCCCTCGCAGAGTTAAAACAACAGGACGTACATCCACACATAATGAACTCTAACGCTGTGTACTGAGAGCTCTACCCACCCTGACTTCCATCTCTAGGTGACCAAAGTGGTCAAAACCATCACCCGCCGCACCTTCCACCCAGTGAGTGGCAACTTGTTAGTGGAGTCCAGGCCTGCCACGCGAACCCCAACACCAGTCTCCATGTCGACCCCCGCCCTGTCAGATACAGAACCAGTAAAGGACACCGCACCCTGTGTGATTTTTGCTGTGTCCTCCCCTCCTGCCCTGCCTGCCTCCCTCTTCCTCTAACATCATGTGTTAAAGAGCCTCATATTTAGCCACTCAGACTTTCCAGCAATGAGAAGGAACTAGCAATTTCTGCTTCCGTCATCTTCACATATGCTCTTTAGATGGGCTGCAAATGAATCACAGGCTACACCATCCTACAACTGCTCCTTACAAATCCGAGTTACTGCCTCATCCTGCCCGCTAACCCGCGGCCACCATGTCCATTTAAGCTCTCAATAAAGTGAATTCCACAGAGGCTGTGAAAACTCTTACAGTGCTGTAAAGTAGACCGTTTGACGCCTGCTGCCTTTCCTTCCATTTTTTAACAGTTTGGTAAACCGCTGTGGTTGTTTCAAACACTTTTCTGCACAGCCATGACTTTCTATACACGCACACATACAAATCTATAGCGTTTCTAAATGTGCATGTCACATATTCTCTCCACTGTTTTAGCAATTCTTTTCAATGTTTACCTTGCTTCAGCATATTTCAGATGCTCCTTTTGAAACACAGGTCTCTCACCTCCTCGTTCCCCTTCGCGCAATGGTTTAACGCCTCGTGAACTTGAGCGCACATCAAAGAGTGTTTGAAAACTGTGTGATGGCTCCCTTTGCAGCCCTTGCAAATCGCCTAAAAAGATGTGTTCGTACAAGGCAGATGGGCATGTCAAGGCTGGGAAGCTGTAGCGTTCACTGTGCTCTCCTCTCAGCCCTGACAGCCAAAATAAAATAGAATAAAATATGACGATAAAGACAAAAGTGTTCAAATGACCAGATCTGAATAAAAGCATTCTGACATTATGCTCCATTTGGAAGACTTGGTTTACCTCGTGATGCTATATCTCCCAGGAAAGAGACCCAAAAAGTAAAATTAAAAAAAGTCTTTTAATAAATGACATGTATCATGCTGACATAATCACTTCATGCAGGGTGTGACATTCAGTCGTGGCCCCCGTAGTCCCCCTGAGACCACGATATGAACACCAGAACAGTGAAGATTGGGTTCTGTCATGGTTTACCACTGTGAATCAAGAGCACTGTAGTGCGCTTGTTATTCCAAGGTCATACATATGCTTTAGCTAATGTGAATCAAGCAAATGAGCTCTTTATTTTTAACTGTGCAAAGCTAAGGCGGTATGGCATCAGAAACCATCGTAAATTACTCAGTAATTACTCACAACATGGAAATGAACCTTGGCGTTCCTGAAATAGGCTTTGTTATGTAGCTCACAGTCAGGGTGTAATCAAGAAACAAGGCCAGTGAAGATATGTTTGTTTCAACCAACTTAATGAGGATGCCATGTTGAACAACTCATACGCTGTAAATGCTTTTGCTCTTGGCACCGTCCTCTGTAGCGAGGGTTAATGTTTCATTGTGGTTTTTTGATATTGTTACATGACTCTGCCCACTCCTGATTAAAATCTAAATGACGGCATTGATGAGAAAATGAAAAAAACATATTACAGTTAAGAGGGCTGCCGTCAAAGATGAAACCAATCAGATGTGGGACCGAGAGGAGCGTTTTCAGTTTTTTCTTCTATTTCCCCAACAAATTCAGAGTGTCAGTTTGTGCTCGTCAAATGGGAATGAACCTCTCTGCAACACCTTGTCAGGCACAACACGAATTGCATCAGACCTGCACCCCTGCAGATGACGATTAATTTTCATCAACCTCATTAATTGTGAAGATGAATTTATAGCCGCGGACAAAATAGCCAATTATCGGCCACAGCAGAATTCACTGGGCAGCAAATTGGTTTCTGTATGGGAGGAGAGCCCAGGGAGGGAGGTGGGGAGGGGTTGCTGTCTATAATTCTCCAGTCAGACAGCCTCAGAGACAGCAGGAGCAATAGCTATAGGATGAAGTGAGCGTGAGCAATAGATACATACAGGTCTGGTTGTCACAGTCCTCCAGCTCCTTCAGTGTGATGCTCCCCTGCTCCCTCAGGGATATGAAGGATTCAAGGTCCAGTGGAGCTGTAGCACTTCAAGATGGCTCTGTTACAGCACAATCCAGGAAGCTCAGTCAACCAGGATACTTCCTGTGTATATGCCACATTTTCAGTTTATTATTTGGCTGACAGTGTCTGTCTTATAACAGATTATGACACTGAAGCATGTGGATGGACTTTTTCCGCTTTATGATTTAAGGACACATGAGTTGTCACAGTTGTATAATGGTCAGTTTGTAGTAGCGAAACTAACTGTAAAGTTGGACTGAATAAACACAAATAGATTTTCCCCTTACATTGTGTTTTAAATGCACGTTTTAATCTGGACACCAAGAATCAAAATGGTTATTTACTTGTTTGCCTCTTTCACTATGTGATTAGGACCTATCACTAGGTCCTAATCAGACAGCTAGAGAAGTATCTTCTTATATCTTCCTATTTTATGTTCCTCTCTACAGGTGACAAAGATGGTGAAGACGGTGACCACGCGCACAGTGCGTCAGGTGCCCCTGGGCCCCGATGGCTTGCCCCTGCCTGAGGGCTCATCCCCACTGGGCAGCTACACCGACTCCATCGACCGCCGCTACATGAAGAATGGTGGTGACCGCTTCATCACGCCTCAAGCAACCTCCACCCTGACGCGCTCCTACAACAACTCCTACAACGATTCATACGGCGAGACACCCGAGAGCCAGTACGTACGCCACTATGGTCTCCACGACGGGTACGCCGATTTGACAGACAACTACGGCAGCCTGTCACGCGGCGTCAACTTCCGGCCACCGCGTTACCCCTACATGCCCAACAGCTACCGGCCAGAGAACAGCTACACCCTCCCTATTCGCAAGGATGACTATGGTCATGTGGCCCAGCCCCAGGTGCCTATGGGAAGCAGCACTGTGGATCTGAACCGCTCACAGCCAGAGCGCTTCCAGCCCGAGCCATATGGCCTAGAGGATGACCGCCGCAGCTTGGGCCCTGAAGAGGAAGAGCCATACGAGCTGGAGCCCGACTACTCCACTGCCAACCGTCGCACCCTGCAGGGGGCCAACCGGGGCCGCACCCACCGGGAACCTCTTCGTGATGGGCCCCGAGTCAGGTGAGGACAAATGCAAATAAAGCAAGAGAGCAGAAGTTTGCTTTCAAACAGGAGCATAGTACACAGCTAAATCTGCTCCACAGCTGTTTTTAGACAACTCTCTGTATTCCAGCCCCTTATTGACAGAGCGTGTTGAAGGATTCAGCATACTGGAGCTTGCAGGAGTTAATGGTTAGGTGAAGGTGTGTAAGTTCAAGTAGGAAATATGTTACGGTTTTTACATTGGACAGTGAGTTCTTGTTCATATTCATGAGCACAGACTTTGCTTTGACACGAGAGGAGTTCAGGACTGTTAAGATAAGAGAGAATAAAGAATACTTGTCTTGTTCTTGCCATAAAAAAGACTACATTACACCATGCGCAAAGTAAACAGATGTCTCTTCTCCTTGAGCAACTTGCCTGAGAAAGGAAGCGAGAAAAAAAACAAGCCTTTGATTGCTGTTTCGCTGCAAATGGATGGTGAACAACTGTTTGTGTCAGAGGTAAAGAGGCGGGAAGGATTTGAGACGTGACGAGGGATGGAGGGGAGGATGGAGGGAGAGTGGGAGCGGATGGGAAGTTTTTGCTCATCTCGCAAAGCCTTTCCTTTTTTGCGCAACCTTTGTTGGGAAAGTATAACCCCTGGCCCCAGCAAGCAAAAGAAAAGCCTGTTAGCCTCCAACAATAAGATCCCAAAATGGGCTCTTGTCTCCTAATAGCTTCCAATCATTTCATTGCTGCCTAAGGGCGGGGGGGCTGGAAAAAATGTCCACCTTCAAGTAAATTGAAGCGATGGGTTTAGAGTTGAGTCGGTGGCAAGCACGCTTTAAAGACTTCTTCTCGAGCAGTGATCTGCAGCAGATGGATATTTTTAAGTTCTCTGTACTTTTCTCTCAATCTGAGGGCAAAATGTTTGGGCCTGAAGCCAGATCTGAAGGAATAGTGCCAAATGGGGTCGAGAGGCAAGAAAGAGCCAGACAGGCAAGATTGTGTGTCTTAGTCTGCTTTTTGCTTTTTCTTATGATAAAAGGTGAAGGTGCATCGACGCTTTTCCAGCTTCTTGACAGCACACGCTTTAATTTTTGTGCTGTTTTTAATTATGCTTACACCTGTGCATTTACAACTAGTTGGCTTTAAAGGCCCCCGTACTGATGTGCATGAGGCATGGAAGAGCAAAATGCCTAATCAGACTTTCTATCTTTACACACGACACACTGTCTGTCTCTCGCTCTCTCTCACACACACACACACACTCTCAATAAAAATCCACATCTTCAGAAAATGAGTCACTCCCCCATCCGCCTAGTGAGAGGCGCTTGCTGTGACAAGCAATTTGTAGCCTGCCTTACATGTGTCACAACACAGCCCTAACAGCCACATACACCCCTTCACACACATACACATGCACACACACACACACACACACACACACACGTTTGAAGCCACTCTTGACTGACTGCTGCCTGGCTAATTGTGGCAGAAAAAAACCCCCAAATATTTCTTTCTGTTCATCTTTCCTTCACTTCTCCTGCGCTCACATCAGCTGACATAGAAACACAGAAACATCAGTATACTCTAAGCGTTTTTCTTCTCCCAGGAACGGTGACAATCAGCCCTCCCAGAGTGCTCAGGCTCCCCTGTGCACCCACAGTGTGATAAGTGTTCTTCCAAGAAGGGAGCGGCGACTCCAAAGTGCTGTAATGAATCTGGGAATTATAGCGGTTTAATTACAGATTATCATTGCTTTGCAAGCCCTCAATTACGTTCCGACAAAAATGAAGATGTTTAGCACTAAAACGGCTTCTTGCAAGCACTCATTTTGTCGCCACTGTGGAGTCCATCATGTGCTGGGAGTGACAATGTTCATTGATGTGTGAGCATGGCTCTTGGACTTTAGTCTTAGACTTTATGGCTGACGAATGAAAAGAGGAATCTGAATAAATGTGGGGAGACACATAATGAATGCAGAGGCTTCCACACAAGCCATGGAAGCAATGGGTGTTATGTCTGAAGCCTTTTAAAGACACTTAGGTTTTTCCTTCTTCTCATCTTAATCCAAAAAGGTCATACACCTGTACTGAAGCATCCACATTTATTATGTATGTCCTCTCATTTATAGAGCATTTTTCTTCTTCACTGTAATGAAGTGAAGGAAGAAATGCTTTTTCTTGGAAAAAGACTCTGTTATGTGGAGTTAAAAAGCTTGATGAAGATGACAGTTTGTTTTAAAAAATGACCCAATGTAGTTTATTTCCTTTTTTGTGAGCAAACAGCATAAATTGCAAAGAAATACTCTTTGTATGAAATTTGAAATAACTAGGTAAATGAGAATTATTTTGATCATTTTATTATCAAGTTCTGACTTTTTAGTATAAATGTACTTCAAAACTGTACCTGAAACTGTGTCCAAAATGTGTGACACAAGAAAGATTATTACCATTATTATCATTTTATTTATTTAACAATATAGCAGTGCCTTGCTCAGAGGCAGCAGGAATGTATCTATTGGGGGAAGCGGGACATCTCAATTTCCCTTTATGTCTGCTTAGGTTGTGTAGATAATGAATGAATCTCCCTCTTTTTTCCCTGCAGTGTGGATGTGAGTGTATCTCACTCCCTTTGCCCCCATCCCAACCAATCATTTGTGTGTGTGTGTGTGTGTGTGTGTGTGTGTGTGTGTGTGTGTGTGTGTGTGTGTGTCCTCATGCCAGCATGATTAATAGCTGCTTTTGAACTCTGCCAGACTACAGGGGCGTCTTTAAGCCAATCTCTAATGGCTCATCTCTCCTTGGGTGACCCGCTCCGCTGCACATGCCCACCTGCATCCAGGGGGCACCACACACAGACACACACGCATAGACGTATAAGCACACACGCAGATACCTACTTGGACACACATACACTCATCCTTAATTGAGAAAGGGGGTGTCTCATTCTAATCCAGTGGAGTCTGTCGGGAGCGGCCTGCGTGGAGTCAGTAGCCAGCCCGACCCCACTTCCCCTGCTCCTCCATCCAGCCAAAAGGCTTTCACTCAGAGTTAAATACTCCATTTAATATTATACTTCCCCTCTGTCATGTTTGAAGTTTCTCAGAAGCATCTCCTAAATTATAGAAGGAACTTCAGAGCGATGTTGCTCTCCTTTTAATTGAATGAAAACAAGCAGTGGTGGCAGTGGATAATGCCATCAAAACAGGCTGAGAAATTAGGAGGTGGCAGACATAAACTCTCCAGCTTTGCTATTTTCCCCTTCCTTCTTCTCTGTCCCGCAAAGACCCCTGTGCATCATAAAACAATTATTGCCCATAATTCAAAATGAGCAATCTGCTCGACAGGGACAGTCAGTGAAAAGCTCGTAAACGCTGCAGAGACGTTATGTGCACATATGAAATGCAAACATCTTCTTTCGGGTGTCCAATTCTTTTCAGTTGATCTCCTTTTATTGGCCGACAGAAGAAGAGGGTCAGGTGGGCCATGATTGAAGGATAATTAAAGTAACTGAAGATGAAGAAAAGGAAGAATAGCGAGGATGCAAAAAAGTCTTGTGGACATGGATATGTCTTGTATCTACTGTATGTTTATCTTGTTTTCTACTCTCTAAACAAGCACATCCGTGGACCAGCGCACAGATACACAGAAATAGCCCAGACTTTTAGAAGCTCGATTAACATGAGGAGAGTGATCCGCTGTAATCATGCTCGGAGCATCGCGTCTGGCGGCGCAGAGCCCTTTCACATCCCATGAATACACCCCTCCCTGTACACACAATGGCGCCAATTTAAATGCAAATCCTGACATTCCCATCACTCAGCCTCACGACGCCTGCTTTACCAAAAGCCCCCGCCGCATCGGCCAGATCTAAATGAGCCACGATCTGCACAACTGTACATCTCATCTGTGTGTTGAAGTGTGTGTGCGAGAGAAAGTGTGCGATAAACATAGTGTGATAGATAATGAGAGAGAAAGTCAAAGAGGGAAAGAGAGAGAGATGTGCATGAAAGAGAGGGTGGTTATGTATGCAGGTCTATGCGACGGTGATGATGCTGAGATTGTGTACTGCCTTTTCTTTAGGAGGGTTATTCCTGCCTCCCGTCGCCTTGTCATGTCCAATATCCCGCAGCAATCGAAAACTGGATGATGGACCCTGAGTGTGGGAGTGTGTGTTTAGATCTCGGTGTACCCAAGGAAGCATTTAGTAACCGCCAACACGTGCACGCATACTCGCAAATTCCCTCTTTTTCCATGCAGTCTGTCATGGAGCTCAGTGTTTTTGCCAAACCACAGAGCGTCAGTCGTTCTCCAAACGATGTGCTGCAATCAGGCTCTTGATTGGCCCCTCCTTCCATACTGTGGTTACAGGCTGCTTATAGAGGTTTGTGGCTCTCTGACATGTTCCACAAAGCTGGAAAAAAAATTTCTTTTAAAAGACAAATAAACAGTGATGATCCACTCTAGTGAACGTTAGCTGTGTTCATTTCTATGTTTTCTCTTTTTTACCCCCCCCCAAAAAACACCTGTTTGAAAACAACGTTAGACCCCAGAGTCACAGTTGTTCTTGACCTGTGCCCATCCAAAGCTTGTCCCTTCCACCAGCACTGTGGTCCTTTGAATTTGGTCCGCTTGCTGTGTTTGGACACTGGGCCATCCGTGCTTGACTGCGGTGGTGCCTCACTCCATCTCTATTAATCCTCTTTCCATCCATCTGAATAGGGGATTTAGTATCTTGTTACATTGCTCTGGCAGGAGTTTTCCTCCCGGTTCATCTTGTATTGATTTCCCTGGCAGTAAAATGCATAAAGTCATGCCATAAAAGCCAATATGTTACTGCAAGGCTTGTGTAAAAGAAAAATCAACACGGGAATTCACCAGGCGAGATGGCATGCAGAGCCCCCCCTCCCCCTCCTTCTTCGCCTTGCTGGGGACAAACTGTAAAAACACATAATTAACATAAAACTCATTAAAATTAGAGCTCAGTCTGGAATTCCCTGCCAACCAACAGCGCTGGCCACCATTTTGTTGCACCACCAACCACCATACATCAAAGATGGTGAGAGGAGACCAGCTGGATTATGCAATGAGGATAAACAAGTCTCAAGCTGTGGGGTGGGTGAGGGGATGATAAAGGCTGTGCATAAGTACACAACCCTAATTAAATTCCTTTCCCCATGTCATAACTTTTGTTTTTTTCCCAAGCATACTCCCGTCCCTTCAGACGACTCAGTGGTATGTGTTCAAAACGCAGAATTTTTGTGAAACAACTTTGAAAAATATTTTGGGCAACTTTCTTGCCAATGTGAAATGTGAGTCCCCTGACTCCACCGTCAGAGTTGGTCCTACAAGTGAAAAATCGTTCCTTTGATTAAAGAGCCTTAAGTAAAATAAGTAGCCTGCACTCCAGCAACAAATGATCTGTCATTGGAATTGAGCGCCTATATTTGCAGCCATGTTCCAGTAGAGAATTGATGGGGTTTCCTGAGGAGTAAAGAACCCTAGAGAACAGAGTGTAAATCATAGACTCTGAGATGCTTGGGTAATAGAGATTCATTGAAGGAAACCCCTAAAAAAAACTCCCCGCTTCCTCCCCCAGAGGACAACACTTGTTTCCTTCTCTGAAAATGAGTGGAGCCTAACAAGTCCCCAGACTTAACAGTAGTAATGCTAATGTGGCTAATGCTAGCAGAGAAGTCCCCCAAGAGGTGGTCATTAACATTTTAGTGACTGCATGCTAGTGTTCTGTGTTGTGAGCAAAGGCAGCCCTGGGGGTATCATAGGGCTCATGGTCCTCCCTGGGGGGACAGCACAGCTCTTTTCTCTGTTCCCCTGGGGAAAAGACATCAAATCCCTTCTCTACTGTATGTGGTGGCTTCCTAAAAAAAAACCTTCACAGAACTTTCCTTCAAAGCTTTTTCTTTGGTGTTTCCTTTGTCTCTGTTTCTTTGTGAACTGCCTGTTTTTTTTTTCTTTTTGCAATCTTTTCCTGTCTCTCAATCACTCTCTCTAAGACTTTATGTTTGTTGAAGTCTGATGTGTTTGTTGCAACCACCTGACAGGGAGAATAATAAGTGGCGCGTTGCTTACCGTATCACTCTTATTGCAAGGAATTGCCACCGCAGTCACCCTGACAGACCTGTTAATAACAGATCCAAACCACAGATCACTGCCTCCCCTTCACTCTCTGTCCTACACTCCTTCCTTTTTCTCCTCCATCGCCCACATCTTTTCACCTCTCCCTCACCCTGTCCTCTGCTTTCCCTTTTCCCCTCATTAGTCAGTGGCTCTCACCTCAGAGTCTTTCCCCCGGCTGCCTAATTCTTCTCTCAGACAAATCTGTCTGTGTCACCCCCCATTTACCTCGTCCATCTCCCTTGTCCTTATCTCCTTCTCTTCTTTCGCCTTCCAGAGGGTACCCAGACGACCCCATTGAGGCAGAGCTGATCGATGAGCGCCACCCTTACATCCATGGCATGTACTCAGCGCCGCTCGCCCAGCCGGAGAGGGGGAGCATGGCCAGTCTGGACCGCATGGGTGGCCGGCGCTCGCCATCCATTGACAGCATCCGCAAGGACCCACGCTGGCGTGACCCGGACCTCCCAGAGGTCATCGCCATGCTGGGCCACCCCATTGACCCGGTCAAGTCCAACGCCGCTGCCTATCTGCAGCACCTGTGCTATGAAAACGACAAGATTAAGAAGGATGTGCGTCAGCTGAAGGGGATTCCCGTTCTGGTGGGGCTTCTGGATCATCCCAAATCTGAAGTCCATCGCAAGGCTTGTGGTGCCCTGCGCAACATCTCCTATGGCAAGGACAATGACAACAAGGTGGCTATCAAGAACTGTGACGGCATCCCGGCCCTCGTCCGCCTGCTGAGGAAGACCAATGACATGGAGGTCCGAGAGCTCATCACTGGTAATAATAAACATTTCTGTATTAAACACAACACACTACAGACACTCAAAACAACATGAGGAGTTTCAAGCAGGACGCTTTACCGTAATTACACAATAAATATTGTCCTTCTAATATTGTTAATTGATTCAACAAATTATTATCAGTACGCTGCCTTCAGGCAACAAGAGCACCTATTTAAATTCACATTCAATTAATTTTCTAACATCAAGTTAAAACAATCCATGCAGATGATTGTCATTTGACTTCTTGTTAAGCCACTTTACTCCCACACCACTACATGAAACATGTTTTGTGTGTGGGAGGAGCAAACTGAAGTAGATGTTGTGCTGGAAAGACTGTCGGGACAATAGTTAATGCTTAGAACTGTGTTGTGTCCTTTTTTTTCTGATACAACGGTACTACGATGCTGTGCCATTTTGATATTTAGCATGTAATTTTGCCAAATTTCTACATGTTGTGATCATTTTCTACTAATATTGTGACTTTTTGTCACATCAGCATTTTCTCCTCTAAAGCTTCCTATCAGAGCAATGTCACACACATTCATACCACCAAAAAATCTGTAAAGTGAAATCTGCAAAAAATAGAAGGGCTATGGATATGTCTGATTGCATTTCTCCAGTAAGACATCATCATTACCCCACCATAGGTAAAGGATTCTTATATTATGCAAAAACCACCTGCACAGCACTGTTGCAGCCAAGCCTGTTGGCTGTCTTCTCCACTAACTGTAGGATTCCTCTCTCTGTCTGCCTAATTAGTCTCAACTCTCTTTCACATACAGTAAGTATAAAAGTGCCGCTTTGAAGCCTTTTTAAGCTGGTATGATAGTACCTTAGTATGCCAGTCCTTTCCAATCGCTGGCTGCATACTTCCCATCACTTATATATTCCATCAAGGAATATACTGAGTTGGCTGCCATAATCCCGTACTCTGCACAGTAATGAATGCAGGGCTGAGTCATACTATATTAAGAAGCAGAGTTGTCTGTGTTTTCCACACATTTTTTGCAGCAGTATTTGGAGTGTGCTTCTTTCTCACCTCTTACATTGATTAATAAGTTTGTGCTCCAGGCATTCCATATGCAGAGATACAGTACTTGCTGAATTAGCACTGAATTGTGTGACTCCCTATATACTAGTGAGGGGAGATAATACATTCACAGCAGCAATTAGTCATTCTTTTTATTTCTTGTGAAGACACATTTTGAGTAAATTGTCTGGGAGATGACTCTTCTTAACACTTGTAAAAAGAGTCACAAACGTTAATGAGGAAATTAGTCGGTCACTGAGCCATCCTGTTTCTATGACGGGTCACAGTTACAGTCAAGGTTTAGAACAAACAGTGTGATATTTGATTACTTTAGCCTTTTTAAATGATACCATAAGCAGATTGAGACGGATAGAAAGCGGGATGATTCTCCATAGAAAGCAGATGGCATGTGAACATTGATTTTTGAAGAAATGGCTGTCAACAGCATTGTGTAATGAAATATGTTTTAATTCCTTTAAGAGGAGCTATAGATTCAAACGCCATGATAGGGTTTCTTAACCTGGTAAATGTCAGTTGGGGAATCAAGTGTGTGCATGCCCAAGTGCGTGTGTGTCTTTCTACGTTCTCAACTAATCCCCAACATGATTGGTTTGACCTGACACACTTTGGCTGGTGCATGCCTTGCCATCTGAGAGGGGGCTTTTGTTTTTAATGTGCACGTGTGAAAAATGAGAACCACTTTAAAAGAAGATACGTGACCTTTGTGAAGTGAGTTCAGTGCAGTATATGCACCACTGTAAGACATGAAAGAGAATACTTTTAGGTCATTTTACAGATTTAGTAAGGGAAATGTTTTTCAAGCGTTTTTTTCCCCCCAGATTTGTGAGGTTGTGGCCCAAAAATCTATATTAATACAAGAAACTGTCTGTAGATTACTTAAGTTCAGAAGTATTGATAGCTATATTGGTCCTTTAAAAACCATCCTTGTTGAACGGTTGTGTGCATGCTTGCTTGAATGTGTGAGTGTGCATGTGTGTGTAGCTTTCGTTTGCTGTGACAGAGATGTCGCGGTGAGCGATGACTGTGCCGCAGCAAAAATGATTGCCTTTACAGCAGCGTGTTGCTCCCCATCGTAGCTAAAAATAACCCTGCACCATAAGACAAGGAGGACAGAATGGGGGAGGCTTTTCTATTTTTTTCTCCTCTTCTCCTCTCTCACTCATTATCCACCACCCCTTGCTCAATCTCATTTTTTCTCTCTTTCATTCATTATCTACACTCCTGCTGATTCTCTCTCTCTCTCTCCAGCTTTGGGTTTCCTTTGCCAGTGCTCTGGCCCCAGTGAAACCAGGCCAGTCACAATGCAAGCTCAGCTTACAGCCTCAGCACATGTGGCTAGAATTGGCTGTGTTTTTCTACAATTAAATATGAGTTTTAAATATAGGCCCCTTCTCTTAGCCAATGTGTTTTAAGAGTTTGCTGTAGGAGTTTGTGCTGTAAAACCACAGAGAGCTCTGTTTTCTGCAGGGGGATAACGGGTGACGTGGAAGGAACCAAGTGGTTTTATTTTCCAACACACAAGACAGACAGACCAGTCGTTCATATTTTTAGAGCTTTGTACCGTTCAGAGTAATTCTATTTTCCCTCTCGGTAGGCTCTGGGCTGTTTGTGCCCTCCAGCGATTCCCACCCTGGAAATGTAGATTATTAAGCGGATTTGTCTCCTGCTTTTCCTCCAGGAGATGTCTGAGTTTTGTGGACTGACACTCAGGCAGGTGTTCGCTGCACGACTTTGTCGTTTGGATGAAAAATGCATACAGGGCAAGTTGGCAGACCTTTAAGTTAGAAGAGAGATGTTGTCTAGACACAGCTCTGTGCCAAGACTTTGTCGGATTTTTCTGGGTTTAACATAATGTATACAGTAATATTTAGTGGATGATTTAGTCTAACACACCTAGACATTTTGTGCATTTCAATTTTGACTTGCAGGGCATTAATGGTCACCTGTGAGATTAAAGCAAGCACTGTATCTTCTTTTATACTTCAGGCTTTTTGAAGATTGAACATTTTAATAAAAATTATTTTCAGTCAATAGATTGTTTAATATCTTTGAAGAAGTACAATAAGCTGTTAACACAATAAGAAGTATCAAAAAGGATGAAAAAAAGTAGAATTCATTTTGAGTCATGTTGGTGGATAAGTCATTCATGCCATAAGTCTCTGACTCCTTAGCTACAAAATACTCCTCTAGGTCCACCAGCAAGTCATCACCTTTGCTAGGTTGATGTAGGGCAAGTAGTGCACAGTGAGTTTATCAAAGCCTTGCTGTAAATATCTGCCTGCTACAACTGATAATGAGGTTAATAAGGACAGTGAGTGATCCAAAACAATAAAGTTGTGTGCTGTAAAATCAAAGCAGTGAGGTGAAACACTAAATAGGAAGTGCTGTAATTGGGTAATAAGTATAGTAGTGTAGAGGTGGGACAAAATGATACTTTTTTCCCCACTGACAATCTACTCTTCAAACCCTCTCACTGAAAATGTAATTAAAACTGTTTCAGTTAGCGCAGTACTGGTCAATAAGGCTTCAGTAAGTATGTGATCAAACAAACTACGCTGGATCCGTCGTGCCCGAGGTGCCTGACACTAACTGGCCCATACCAGATAGTTACTGCAATAGTGTCAGTGTGCCAGTCTCAGCAGAGTTTCATTTATTCACCGTGTTATTACAAAGGTCACACACACAAACACAGGTGTTATTCAAGCTTAGGGGCACGGTCCTTATGTAGATGCAGAGTGTAGTGAAGTCATTTCCAAGAAGGACAACATACTGAGGTTTCCCACTGTGATCCATGAGACAACCTGCTGAGTTCATCCTTGGCATATATATATCTGTGTGTGTGCTTGTGTAAGTGTGTGTGTGTGTATGTGTGTGTGCATATTGCACATTTCCTCTAGCCCTTCCTACCTCATTTCATTAACTGCTTTCTGGGGATTGACCTCAGCTCCTTGCCTGATCGTCCCTCCCAAACACACACACACGCACACACCCACACACACATGCACAAACACACATACATACATATATAAATCTTCTATTTCTCTGTCTTCAGAGGACAGTAGAGTCCACTTACTGAAGCCTCCTCCTCTTCCTCCTCTCATGCCTCCCTCTTTACCACTGGGAGTGTGATGGATGGCATGAGGGGTGAGGAGGAGAAGGACAGAAGAGGGAGAAGGAGGAGGAGAACAGTAATGGGCAGAACTAAGTTAATAGCCCTGCTAGAAGAGCAACATGCCTGCCAGTGGTGCCTGGAAAATTTAATTAGCCTCAGCTCCAGTCCCTTTCCCAGTCCTGGCCCCAGTGTCGGGGAGAGGGGGATGTAAAGGGAAGGAAAAAGAGCAAATAGAGAAACAAGGGATAACATTTCTTTAACCAGTTAACTGTCAAAATCCGCCGGCGGGTTTGTAGTAACATTCCATAACTTCAATCAATTTTCATTAGCATAAATTTATCACATAAAATCGCCCCGAGGGTTAAGTGGTTAATCGACAGCTCACAAATTGTCTTCTTTGCTTGTCATTTACTCTGGCAAAGTGTTCTGATCTAAGCCCTGTTGCATTCTGTCAAGCTCTGGCAAAAAATCTGACAAATGAAAAGTGTCAAGTAATAATGTACATGTTCAACTTGCCCTGCAGCTGGATTGGATTTAAGAAAAAGGAAACAAAGACAAATCACAGGTTTATGTAGCAAAAGATTGTTGCTAAGCACAAATGCCTTTAGGAAATTAAATAATAGTGTATGTAAACACATATAATATTTTCTTATGGCTGAATGAGTTCTGTTACAGGAATATATCACAACATATTTAACAACTTCCTTCACACATTCATTTCAGTCCTTGATGCTTTTTAGATGGTTTCCTTCGCAGCCATCTTAACTGTTTACCCCTTTAGAACTTTTCTCAGCAGATAAACAACATTAATAAACCAGAGAGGAATATCATTTTTACATCACGCAGTCTTACTTAGTTGTGGAAGGTCATGGTAAAGTCTTGGAACTTTATGCTACAATCCTGTTGGGAATCTTGTCTTTACGAGATAACAAACTTGGAATAAAAGGGACATTATAAGCAAGAATTTAGTATTTAAACACATGACTCCTCTTCTCCAGTGGCCAGAGTTAGTGGTCAGGGTCATTCACATCCTGGATTGTATGGTCCAGCATTAAAATAAAGACAACAGCTACCATGAAGATTGCTGTATGACAAAGAGGCATGTTTGCTTGGTTTGATGACTTTGTTGGGAAAGCTGTTCTCTGAATGCAATGAGAAGATCAAACTCTCAGTAAGACAGCAAACAGTTAGACCCCCACGCAGTTAAGATATACTTCATTCTAATAATATCCATTTTTTTTATTTCTTGAATCAGCTGGCTAGACACTGCCAGAATTATGCATCCATCCACATTTTTTTACTAAACCAGTGTTCAAATCCACCCATGTTTAACCTTTTCTTTCTGATCTCACATTGAGCACATAGTCAGCAGTCAGTCTCTTTAAGATTTAGTCAAGCTTAGCAGCTGTACATCTAATAATGTAACCTACGTCACAGCTAGCTTTTGCTGGTTTGTAGCATTTTGTATAGTGTCTTAGGAAATCTTGTTTAATATCTGCAGGCAGAGGAGTGTTCATCTGTTTAAGATCAGCGTTTTATCTATTTTGTTGTTCTGACATTCATATTTATATGGACAGAAAAGTAAACTAACTGCAATAGAAAGATAAAGCTGGTCTGTGTCCATGATACTTAAAATTGGATGTTGATGTAATCTTAACAAATCCAATCACAGTCCAGATGATAAGATAGACAATCCAGGTGTAAAAGGAGCCCTTGACATCACAATTGCATGGTATCTGCCTCAGAGACAGGACGGGGGGACGTCCCCAACACACCCACTTCTGTCAGGCTGACAGAGGACGGCAAATGGACCGAACCTGATGTGGAGTCACTGGTCCTGAAACAGTGGCAGGACACGAGGTGGAGATCGTCACTTCCACAGCACTCTGTCATCTTAAATAACACTATGTCTGCAGGCTGTGGGCCTGTCGCTCCTGATGGATCACAGCCACGGCAAAGACATGCCTTTTCCTTCCCTCTGGCATATGTGATCAGTGTAGAGCTGACTGATTCCACGGGCCGGAGCGCCTGAGCAGTGTTTCAGCTGGAGCACTGGAGGTGATGGGGAACAGCAGGCGGTGGTGAGAGAGAAAGTTTGGATGGTACTTTAACGTCAAGGCTCAGGTTTCCCTCTTTGCTTTGAAGCACTGAGGTGTATATGAGCTCTGTTTGTTTTTGCAAATTGCTTTTTTTTTTCACTCAAGTGCTGGCTAAGACAAGTCAAAGATAGATGCTGGTATATTTTACATTTTATATGCAGAAATACATTGCCAGCCATGTTGAATACGGGCTGTTGACTCTGTTTTATGATGATGTAGAAACAATAACGTGCACAGCGTAAATTAGAGGCATCACACACCATTAATCTCATAGCAGGGCGTGCACAAAAGGCTTTTACATCAGGCTTGAATGTTAAACTGTATATCACGCAAATGAATGAGAAGTATTCATTTTGTGGATTATTAATCTACTGTTTGTTTCTTCCTTTGGTGGAATACCGTAGTAACTCATAAATTAGATGTAAATATTTCGCATACAGTGCATCACAGAGCCACTTCAGTCAGGAGTTTTCCCTGTTCACTGCTTGTCTTCCTGAAGCTCACATTGGATTGAACGTTGCATGTCACCTGTAAAGCTGATGCTCATGACACATTGGAGGTAATCAAGCTGTCAGCCTAGCTGGCATGCATGACTGTTAGTTAGCTGCCATCATACCAGACTACACACGCCAAAAGAGCACACTTGTTGTTAATGTGATTCATGCCTGGATGCTGATACTTCCTCTCATATCCTCACATGGATGTGGTTGAAATAAATGACTTAACCTACCTCATAAAAACAGAGAGTAGAAAATATGCATGATAGAGAAGCCAAATAAGACTTTAAAAGGGTAATGACCACAGTGTGAAAAATTAGGTAGATATAAAAGACCCAGCAACATAATGAAATGACAAAAATACAAACATTTTTCCACTAGATTTTATTGTGGCTTCTTTGCTGCACATGTAGTCAACTCTACTTATTTGGATCCAGTTGTGTTATTCATTAGTAATCATCTCATAATTCTCCACTGTCATTTTTTATGTTTCTGCTGCAAACATGAAAGTAGGTTTAAATAAGAAAGAATTCATTAGTCAAGCATTGTCAGCATTGTAAAACATTGTCAGTGTGCAATGTGAGTTTTTTGTGATAGCACAGTTGCCAGTATGCCTTAGCTAATGAACAGAAACTAAAGTACAAATGTAGAATTGGACCTTTGAATTTGTGCAAAAGGGGGCCATGTATTTGTAGGTGTGTGTTTGAATGGACAAACAAATAAAGTCACACGGTCTGCATCACTGTCAAGTAAAAGCCCTTAAATGTGCAAAAAGTGAAAGCAGGAAATCACTTGAGGCACTTGAAGGTAAAATGAATCTATCGCGTAAACTACAATAAAATGTGAGCAATGCTGACCAACCACAGACTCAGCACCTCCACACAGAAACAGACACACCTGGGTTGAACCGGCGTAAAGCTGAATATATACCAATCAGCAGTGAAGGCAGAAAACAAGCATGCAAATAATGCTGCTGTAATTTCTTCAATCAGAGCTTCAATTATGCTGATTGAAGAACATCCATATGTTTGAATAACATCTCAGCTTGTTTAACGTACCGTGAAAGTGCTTGTAAAAAAAAATCAATTTTGAATTAGTAGAGGTATGAAATTTACAGTAAACACATGAAGCGCAAAATGAAACCAGCCCTCATTCAACAATGTAATTACCTGAAAGTTGGTTGTTTAGGGATTAGGGCATTTTGCCCTGAAATGAGTCTGTCAGGCAGTGTTTACTCTCTGAACAAGGTCTGAGCTCAATAGTTTGAGCTAGGTGTGATGTTACTGATTACCATACAACAGCTGGATCTATTGGTTTCAATGATATGATGAATAACTTAGAGCTACTCCCATAAGCCCAGTCTGTGAAACACACAGCATTTTATGAAGGTGGCTTGCGGCTTCAGTGTGTGTGTTCAGTATCCTGCATCACACTTGTGATTTGTGTGTGAAAGTGGCCCAGCGCGTAGCCACACCTCAGCTTACACATGTAATAGCCTCCCAGTAAGATACTGGTAGCCTGGAACTCTCTGACGCACAGGAAGCCAGTCTAGTCACCAGCCATAACCACGGAGGGAACAGAGGTGCAGTGTTTCCACTTGTTAGATAATGTGGTTACTATAGAGATGTGGCAGAAGGGCAAAGAAGTGACAAAGGTCACCAGTCGCATTCAAACTAAAAATGTCACTACAACACGGTTTTTGAGGATTAGTCTAATGAGGTTTCTTTTCATTTTTTTCAACTTCTTGGCAAAGGAAACAGTTTTCTCCAGGCACAACCACACCAGAAGGACCGGGTTTATTTTTAGCCCGGGCCTGTCTGCCGAGACGTTTTTTTCCTGTGTGCGGAGAGCATGATTTAACAGAGGAAATATTGACCATCTGGAAAATGTACAGAAACCGTTTTAAAGAACAGGGTGAGGAAATTTGACAGTTTCACTGCTCTGCTAATGGTCCGTTAGTGTGGGACAAGAGGGTGTCACAGACTGTGAATGTCTGTGCACAAGTGTGTCAGTGCATTTAGATATGCAGAGTATGTCTGTGTGTTCAATCTGGGTTGTTGTTGGATTTTCAAACTGAGGTGGTTTTGGGAGAGTTGAAGGGAGCATGTAGGGAGAGATATGAGGAAAAGAATCTGCGTGAGCTTGCGTGAGGTGTCCTAAAAACAACAGAAAGTTATTGTATTTTGGCTTGTTCACTCCTGGAGCTAACCCTAACCCAATAATGGAAATTAAAGCCTTTTAAAACATGTTCACTGCAGCTTGCTTCAGAAATGTTACCTCTTTTCAGTCTTGATTAAAATGAAATCTTTATTTTTGTAAATACTTAAAATTTGTGAGTAAAAAAAAAGTAGATGTCCATCAATCTGTTAAGAACAAAGTGGAAATGCTTACAGCTAATTTGGCTTATTTTCAATGAGGCCAATACTGTAGACTTTGTAAAATCTTTGAAATAACAAAATACTTGTTGTCAGTAGCTGTAGATAAGAATATCAGCTAAATGCCTGTATTTAAAGGGAGAAAAGAAACATAAGTGATAAGAGACAGAGAGATCTGCCGGATGGGTTAATAAAACGGAAACTCAGGCCCGTCAAACACGGACTTCAAAGGTTTTTTTCTTTCTTGTTTCTTTTTGGTGTAACATTTTTTGTTCTCCTCAAACCAAAGTCTGCCTCGCTCCAGAGCATCCATGCAGAGTGAAAACCCATCTGATGCCTGATGCTACAACGCAGCATTTTATTTTTGTGGGGTTGGCTGCCTGGCTTTGCTGCCAAACATTTCCTCCTCTCTGCTTTGTCTGCCTGACTGCATCTCTTTTGTGAAACCACAGGATTCACAAACCCAGCTCAATTTAGTTTACCTCTTGCAGAAAGTATGAAATAGGCTGCCTGTTATGGAGATGTTCAGGTAAATAGAAAGTGTTCCTTGGATTGTTTGGATAGAAAATAGTGAAAGTCAAAGTGATGGATACACACCATCTGTGTGCTGGTAAAATAAAATTGTTCATTTGCATTCATCCTATGTAGAATGTGTGCATTAAGTGGTTTACCATGTCATTAGTGCACTAGTCAAGAGATGATATAAAGTAGTATGAGGTTTCTGTAATCTCACTATTCTTATAGCAGTATTATGAGAATAATATCAGAGTGAGACATCTTCCTTTAAACTTCAGTATTGATTGAACATAGAAGGGCCCTCATGGGAGAATAATAAAAATATTACACTTTTTTTATACTCTGCAATATAGCCAGTTGATATCATCACTGGCTAATGAACAACCAATTCTGTTATTTATTTTTTCAATTTGGTTTACCAGCTAATCTACAGTAAATATGGTTTTGATTGCAGTCTTCAAGTCTGCACCACAGTATGTTTGGCTGCTATACAGCTGGCGTTATATTCCTGCCTGTTTCTCCACAACAGCCTCTCTAAATGACCTTTTTCTTTCTCCCCTTGTCACGACTCTCTTAATGTGTCTCTCAATTTCTCTTTCATTCTTCTCCCTCCTCTGCTCCCGACAGGAACCCTGTGGAATCTGTCGTCCTATGAACCGCTGAAGATGGTGATCATCAACCACGGCCTGCAGACCATGACCAACGAGGTCATTATCCCTCACTCGGGGTGGGAGCACGAGCCAAACGAGGACTCAAAGCCCCGCGACGCCGAGTGGACCACCGTCTTCAAGAACACCTCGGGCTGCCTCAGGTAGGGTTCGCCCAGAAGTGTACTGATGAGTTCATTGATCAGAGTTTTGAGAAATGAATTACAGATGGGGAAAGTTAACGACATTTCAAACTTTCTTGCTCCCAGTTGCAGAAAGCCACAGTCATCATCAATCACAGAATCAGAGCTAAAGTAATATGTCAATTAAAAGTTTTAGAAAACTACCAAAATATTTGCATACAGCGAGCAATTTTAAGATTAAACAAAAAAAAAAAAGTTAGCTGCAGCCTTTTGTTGAATGTTCTCTGATTATAAAAGTTTGAAATAAAAAGTGGGAATTGCACCAAGAGAAAGTAATCAAAACTGCATTTTTTCTAGTTTCAGACATACTTAAACAAACATTAGATATAAAAACCTTGTGACAAAAATACATGCCTTACTTTATTAAATGGATGAAAGCCTGGAAGCCATCTTTTGGAGCTCAGGCAGATTGAACTGAGCTTTTGGGCAATGCTGGCTCTGAATCAGGAAAGATGTTTGACAAAACTGTGGAGACACATGGCAGATTTATTCAGGTTAGAGTCTGTTTGGGTTTACAGTCTGTGGACACATTTTCGAGATCATCCTGGATTTTATAGAGGGGCCCTTCACACAGCCAGGGCTTGGAAAGTTTGTTTTTACTAAGATAGCAGTGGCAGTGTAGGGACAGGTGTGACATATATGAGGCTACATATGTGCTCTTGTTGACTCAGGGCCAAGGTCAGATACAAGTTCTTTGGGTACTAAGAGAATTTATGATGTGGCAGATGCTGCGTTCTTCCTGTATTTATGTGCATGCAAAGTATGTTGAATGTCTGCAGCAGGACTCTGGGTTGACTTTGGTTAGTCACTTTACGAAAACATTAAACTATTTATGACATACCTCAAACTTCTACCTCACTTTGGGCCACATACAGATAGAGATGGAGTCTTATCACAGAAGAAGATGTACATCTTCTGTATGGTGGTACTTTATAAATGTTTTCTCCGTTAGTCTCTTGTCATTCTAATTGGGCTCACCTGGAGACCAATGAGTAGCATTAGCAGCAAACTAAACAAGTTACAATTAAATAATCAAACAAATGAAGTTAGTCTCCAGCTTGTTAAGGCTGAGTGAAGATAAATTGAGCCCACAGTGCAACTCATTGCCTCATGACAGCAAGTCAGTATGTTTGTTTACATTTTTTTTCTTTCCATTTTTTGTTGATAAGTAAAGGAAAATGCAAATGTAATTTATATTGAGATGAAAAACATGAATGAGTATGTCATATGTACCTTTTAACCCTGCAGCCATTCCCATCACTGAACTGGGAATGACTCAGGCTCAGTGAGTCACCCTGCTCTGCTTTGACTGTTTCAATGACTGCAGCCAAAACCTTGTATTGTTCTTGGGTCACTAATCCAAAATGGTGTTAACTTCTCCATTTCCACAGTGACATACCTCACAGTTAAAGTGGTGTGACTCACACGACCACTCTGCTGACCCTTTCTGGTTCACTGAAGGTCTGCTTTAGTTGCAAGGGGCCTCTGGTCTGAGGCAATAGCTTGAATGTGCCCTTTCCTAAACACTGAACATATCTATAATGTGGAAGGAGACAGAACAATAGTTCAGGCTTTGATAATCTTTGCAAACAAGTTACATTTTTCCGGCTGATAAAACAAAGCTCCAGGATGATTGTCGCTTACCTCAGTGGGAGGTACTGAATCTGAATCAATCTGGTGTTTTCAAATTGTTTCCTGAAAGATAGCTGTTCACACCGAAACACCACAAAAGGTTCTTCTTACTTCTATTTAACTAATGCTAAAACATGATTCAGTCAGTCGTTTTGTAACCTTGGTTTGAACGTCACTGTGCTCTTTCTTAATGTGTACTGCACAATCCACTTGGTGATACAAAGTCACTGAATGTATGCATGAAATCACAGAGTGCATAAAGCCTATAAAGGAGTGTCAGATATCACGGAGAACACTTGATGCTGCGTGTTTGACATTGTGTCCATTCCTCTGTTTAGCTTCATTCGAACTGCATTACTTTTCTTCTGATGTGGTCACCTTAAATTGCGGTTGGAGAAAACAAGCAATTGATCATGCCAGCTTTGGTTTAAGGAAACTGTGACAGTTGTTTGGCTCATCAACCAAATGATTAATTGAACATAATGGTTAGTTGGAGCTTTACATCAGAAGAGCTTCCATCTTTTTGGAATCAGGCACGTTTCAGGTTTCACAAAAAAAGAGTGGCAACATCACTGCATGTAATTCAAGTGTGTGGCAAGAATAAAGTGCATCTCAAAAACCGCAGAACCTCAGCCACGCGTTCTCTCTGCCTCGGCCTTTAAAAAGCCGCCATCGAGTGAAGACGGCAACTCGAGTGCAACGATAAATTCCTGTTATTAACTTGCAAGTAGTTTTCCCTCTCAAAGTAGCTCCTCTCCAATAACTTCCCTGCTGAATCTGTCATTTTGGCTTCAACTCAGAATGACAGACTGTAGTAAATTGCGAAAGACAGAGAGTGTGTATGAGGGTTATCACGCCTGGCTGTGCTGTCTCCTCCCGGACCGGCCAAGCCCGTCTAGACTGTAAGCCAGGGCAAAACGTCTCCTGGAGTAGACACTGCGGCGCGCTGGATGACATCCAGAACAATATAATATCCAAATGCAGCTCAGACAGAAAGTACCAGAATGTATTTTCACACATTATTTATTGCTTTGAATATTTATTGATTTGAGATTTCTCAGGCTGTGGAAAGTACGGGAAGTTGCTTGAAATCTCAGAACATTTTCTGCTGAGTTGAAGCGCAGCATTAACGAACCAAGAGGGAATAAATGAAAGCGTCCTGATGTAGCTGAGGGAAAGTCATCGGAAAGCCATGGAATTTTACATCAGGGCCACTGTGGAAACCCTGCTCTCCCTGCCTCTCGCTGTTTCTCATTGTCTTTCTCGTCTGTCATACTCGGACTTTTTGTTTTTTTGTGCATGTGCTGTATGTTTTCCAGCTTCTTCCCAAACACATCATCCACCTTTCTCACCACCCCCTGATGCCACATTGCTGTCACATATCACCATATCTCTCTGTCGCTCTCTCTCTCCCTTGACCCTCGGTGTAGGCACTGCTGACGAGAACACGTCTCCATGGCAACTGTGACCAAGCCCACCGTTGCCTAGATGCAGGGTTTGAGCGCTGGGGAGAAGTGCTGATGCCAGGAAGAAAATGTTTACTCACACCAACAGAGACGCAGCTTACACCTCAATAAAGCCGGGGATAGTTTTATTATAACGGCCTCCTCTGTCGATAGGGGCAGCTTATTTACAGTGTTTACTCTGTGGGCTCAGTGAAGGGGAAACTGTGTGTGTGTGTGTGTGTGTGTGTGTGTTGTCTTCGGTGTTGTTTGGGGTGGGGGTGTACATCAGGTTTGGGTATCAAGAGCCGGTTGTCATGTAGACCTGGTCCCAGAGTAAGCCTGTGAATAAAAGTGCTTTTCAGTTCTGCAGCTGAGCTTTCCTGTGCATCAGTGCTTGCACATGTGTAGTTTTTACATTGTGTCAGATCAGAGGTGGAGTTTTTTAGTGTGGTTGATTTTCAGCCCATTACACTTGTTAAACTCCAGCATGTTGACATTGAGACATTAGCCTTTAGCTCAGGGCAGCCTCACAGAGCCGCTAGCATGGCTTTTATGTTTGTTTTTACCTTTAACTAAATAGATCACTTGTGTTGTGTTTTCAACACTGAGAAAGGCAATGGCACAAAAATGGAAGTGCATATTGTTACAAATCGACTCACAAGGTCCAGTTCTGCTCATTTCTTTGATCAACAGATGAACCTCTCCCAGTAACTACTGCAGTTTCTCTATCAACTAAAAATGTATTTTTGTACTCCAATAATGCAAAAAGGTTTTGAACAAGCATCAAGAAGCAGAATCTATAGGATCAGACATTAAATCACAATCAATAAAATGCAAAGGATACCCGACCTCAGGGTACACATATGGTCCTGCAGTCTTGCCATTGACCTTGCGGGGCAACAGCAGAGGTCAGCCATGTCCCCCATCCATCTCCATCAGTCTCCATCCGTCCTGCTCCAGTCTATTCGTCCCAGCTGCTCTATTGTCCTCTGATGGCCACACGACTCTGAGTGACCTTCACACCCGCACTTCATCTGATAGAGCAGACGCACTAAAGACACATCCAGAGCACAGTGACAGGCTGTCAGCGTCTGTGCAGACACAGACCGACCTCTAAATGCACACCTACTTATTGTTTTAGCCTCCAATAATAAAATAAGCTTACTCCTTACAGCTGTCACTGGTCCAGACATAATGAGACCAGAAAAGGCCAAATCCTCCTGACTTGCGAAATGCCACCAAAACGGTATATATGTACAATTTGATGGCCTGGCTTGAAAATGGGAGCCTTTTCAAAATGGCTCTGATATATTATGTTCTCCTTTTTTTTTCTGCTGCCATTAAAAGACACTAAAAGAAAGACAAGACCACAGCACATTTAACAGCAACAGTCTCTAAACCAGAAAAGTTGTAAATCTGTAAATGTTGGGAAAGTTTAAATATACCGGTGATATTCTCTTGAAAGGTCAGAGAAATTACATGATGCATGTTTAAGGCAGATGTCCTATACATCGCCCCCAGAGATTTAGCCGTTATTTATGTTAATAAAAAATGCAAAAAACAAAAAAATAGATAAAATGCTGATATCAGCCCTCAATAAACGCTCAGGCGACAGAACATGGCCACCAAAATATTTAAAAAGCTGCTCTGAGAGCTACTCGGTATATGGCTTTTGGTGTAAAGTGTTAGCTAAATATCCCACAGCAGAATTGAGAGATCCTGTTGAGATCCTCTAAGTCGATAGTGAGCTATGTGGATATAGGATTTCACTCATCTAAAGTGTTGTGGTTCCCATAACCTTTACATGAATATAACAGAGACTTGACATCTTTGATTTGACAGATTTGACATCTGATTGCATCAGAAAATTACTTACATGGAGAATGAGTGCAGTAACACAACAACAGATGGTAAACTCCTGCATGGATATATAATGATCAGTACCTGCAGTATAGACTGTAACCCCCACGAAAACCTACATATTACAGCACCAGATAACCTGTCCAGTGACAACAGCACCTTCCCACTGACAGATGCACCGTCCATAAACCTTCGGCCAAAACAACTGCTCCCTGAAAGACTCCTGGAAATGAAACAGCTGACAATAAAACTCTTCTGTCTGTCTGCCCTGAAACACACTCCTGTCAAATAAATCCAAGGCGGGTGCTGCTCCGGATCCATTTACAGGGGAGGTGGTGACCATTTTCTGACAGCTGAAGACGGATGGGTTTGGTTTATGAGCGGGTCCAGATGGCAGGTGCTGCCTGGTCTCTACCAAAGATTAGTTTTAATTAGCACAAACTGTAGGATGGGTCTGTGGGTCTTCACTCCATAAAGAAATGACAGAGATACTCATACAAGCACTTAAAAGATGACAAGCAGGTGGTGTGGTTGTGTGCATGTGTGGAGGTCTTCTCATTGTTCAGGTCAGTAGGTGGAGGTGGGCATTCATTCTGACATGCAAATGATTAATTAGTAAGCACAGGAATATTATTCTAATAACATCCAAGTTATTTCCTCTTTCCTCTTCTATGAAAATGAAATATCCGCATGTAGCAGTGGCCGGATGTGATGTGTGTTTCAGTCCACACAGCACTATAAAGCAGCTCTGCTTACCTCCACAAGGCTGCCACTCTTCCACAGGACTAACTGGGGGTCGGCTAATGGGATTATGTGGGTTGGAAGCCCTCATAAATGAAGTCCCTGGTGAGGAGCGGGGAGCCCCAGCTATCCCTTAACCCTCTTTAAAGCCTCGCCTTTCACAGTCAGTCAGACAGCAGCACTAAGACTGCACCAGCTCTGCTGCTCTTACAGGAGCTATGCTCAGGGCGCTGGCTGATGTAACGTGGATGGCATATACTTTTGTAGCAAAAATGAAATTTATATTAATAATTTTCTTAAGATTATTCCTAGAACAGTCGAGCTTTATTACATTTATTTTTGAGGCGGACTCTGAGGATGCAGGCCGTGGATGTGAACCCAGAGATAACACATTGTTGGGTCAGACTGGTATTGGTTTGCTGATATTGGGCTTTTTAACTGTCATTCACCTGCCAGTCATTGGCATCCAGTCTGTAAAATTCATCAGATGGGAATTCTTGATATTTTTTTATTTGATACTGATAACAACCTTCGTTTGCAGACCTTAGTATATTGCTCTCTATATACTCAGAAGGTCAGTTTCTCCTCTCATAACCTCCCTCACATTTTGCTGCAGAAGAGCTGGATTGTGAATCCTGTTTCTGCAGGTTTCACAGCATGTTCAGAGCAGCTGCACAGTTTGTCCTGACAACAGTGTAGTTATATCTGGTTGATGCTCTTCTATATGCCTCTTACTGACTGTGTGTGTGTGTCTGACTTTTTTCCAAAAGAAATGTGAGCTCGGACGGGGCTGAGGCTCGGCGCAGACTGAGGGAATGCGAGGGATTAGTGGACGCCCTGCTGCACGCTCTCCAGTCAGCTGTAGGGAAGAAAGACATGGACAACAAGGTTGGAAAGTTTTTCGCTCACTGAAACACATAATAGTTTATGCAAATGGTGCATACAGCTGTGTGGTATATGGCTTCTATCATTAGTAACACACAGACGTGCTTGTATAACTGTAACTTCTTCTTCTCTCTATCTTCACAGTCTGTGGAGAATTGTGTTTGCATTATGAGGAACCTGTCCTACCACGTCCACAAAGAGGTGCCAGGGGCAGAAAAGTTCCAGGACCCCTCAGCACTACAGGCCCCTGGCTCAGCGGGACCACAGAGGAAGAAAAAAGATGATGCCGGCTGCTTCGGAGGCAAGAAAGCCAAAGGTGAGAAGGAGGAAACAGGGAGACTGATAAATATGATGATGATGAGACTCTAGAACAGCTGCTATTGGGAAATAATAATAATATTATTAGGAAAGTCACATTAGTTAAAAGTTCAGCATAATGTAAGTTCTTTAAAAGAGATGAATATTGTTCTTTTTCTTCGCTTGAAAGATTAGAATAAGCCATATGTAGTGTTTTCATAATTGTTGTTTTCACCTTTTGCCTTTTTTCAATTATTTCTCATTCTTCTACAACTGTAGGATGTAGAAATAATAAGCAGAGAACAGAGCAGAAATTCAAACAGCTGGATTGCCGAGATACCATTCTTTCCTTTGTCGGCGTCCTCTTCTTTGTTGTATTTCAGTTCATTGTTGGTTTTAGATGAGCGCCACGCTCATACAAATCCCCAATGACAATGACAACATGTTAGAAAATGGGAAGTAATCTGTCACATCTAATGTGCATATAAACTATATATTTTGGAGGTTTCAAATGCAAATCTCCTCTCCTGGCATTCTGATGAAAACGCGGTTTAAATTTTACATAAATTAGTTTGCACATATGGTGATTGAACCAGAAAATAAATATTGGGGTGTTTGTATTTTTATCTCTTGAAATGTGTCAGTATTTTTTTTTTTATCAAATTAACAACTTAACTTCAGCTTTATTGTGCTATATGGCATTTGGTTTGTGTGCAGGATTTAAAATGCTCATGAAAATACATGAAACAGCAAATATGGAAAACAGGGACACTTAAACCAACTCAGGTAAATAACACATGAAGGCCACAGCTTCTCTGAAATGTTGAATAGGAAATCATACACCAGAACAGACATTTTGAATTCTACATGCACCATGAAACTAATCAAGTGTTTCGTTTGTGCAGACGGTAACGATGAGGCACTTTGTATGCTCCCTCTCACAGTAACCTCTAGACTACACTGTGTTGAGACTTTTGTGTTCAGCCACTTCAATAATGGACGTCTATCGTGGCACCACCTGCTGCGTCAGGAGCTTTTTGTCATTATTGACTCTCCTTAACAGATGTGCCATGTACACACGTGTTGTTAGCGACGTCTTAATCAGCATCCTCCCAGGCTGTTAGCTAAACGACGCCGTTATCTCCCTGCTGTACAACAATAATAGCCACCATTAATCAGTCAGCCAATGAGGTGTGACTACTAGCCGGTGACCCTTGACATTTAACGACTCATCTGAGAATCCTTCGGTTCAGGGGTCAGACCAGCGCGGTGGCTTACATGTATACAGATTTATAAATACACCAATTAACCACATGAATATTTTCCCGCACACACACACACACACACACCTATTGAATAATGAGATGTGTTTAGCTGCTGCAGACCCTGAAGGTGTTCTTTAACAGAACAAGGCTCAGGTACAGAAACATTAAATGCGGCTATAAAGGAGCATAGAGGCGGGTAGTTAAGCAGCACGGTCGGCAATGCGCTTGGTAATTTGTTACCTTAAGTAGCCAAAGTCTGCCGTCCCCTTGGTGTAAGGTGCACAGTTATGATCAACATGAGCTTCGGTTTTGTTTTAGCTAACAAACCATCAGATTCTTAGCTTTTATTTTCCTCTCTGAGCACTTTTCTGTTCTTCCCACACTGTGATTTTAATGAAGCAGCTTCTATGTTTTCCTGTGACCACGCTGTCCAGCTATCTGACAATTGAAGCTGATTTCTTCCTGTTCCAGTCTTTTCCTCTCTGTTTTTTCATTCTTTCCTCCTTGTCTCACTAGCTGTGCTTGAAATCTTTTTTTCTTTTTTTCCCACACTTTTCTGGCTTTTTGACTGTTTCCTTCACTCGCTCCCTTTCTCTGTAAAAAGCCATCCCACTGATACTGACTCTTTGAAGTTGCTTCCCAGAGAGCACCTATGGACTGTTAATGGCTTCCCATCTCACTTTTTTTCTACCTCAAAAGTACTTCCTCCTGTTTTTCTCTCTTTGCTCTCTCCTTGTTTCTCTATTTTGGCCTTTTTCCTCCTTCCTATTCACTCTCTCACCTCCTCTGTTCAGTAAAAGATGACTTGTGTTTGTGAAAAAACTGCTCACATCTATTGCTCAGCTTCTTGACACGCGCGCACACGTCTTTTTCACCATGCCTCTCTCTTCTCCCTGCTTTGTGTTTTTGGCATTGCTGCTGCTTCCTTGGCTAACTATAGAGGAATGGTTTAATCAAGGTGAGTGTCCCCCTTCAGCCCTTCTCACTTCAGCTCTTCCCCTCCTCCTCCTCCTCCTCTCCATCCTCCACATCTCCTCCCCCCTTCCCCCTGGCTGTAGAATATAGTTAGTTAGAAGTAGTTTTGGGTGTCCTCCAGAAAACCTGAGAAAGTTCCAAGGACTTCAGAAAATCGGTGTGTTTCACTCATTCCACATGCATTCCCTCACCATACCTCCCCACCTACCTTTGTGATGATAGACCCCTCCCCTCCCAGTCTTTGCAGTCAGTTTGTTAGAATTAGCTATTTCTTGGTCCTCTTAGATAGGTGAAAGGTAAAGGGAGCATTTTATGAAACAGGTAAGTCCATCAGTCTCTGTCAGGATGTAAAGTAGAGCTTGACAAATCAAATGAGTCAAAGATTCAGAGATGCAAATGAAAACCTGAAATCTGTCCCTGAACCAGGTTTAGCTAAATCTATGACTGAACTGAGGTGTACAGCTTGTGACCAGCTGTTGCTACAGTGACTGTCCAAACGAAGGCCCTCACCTCTGGTCTCTCTGGTTGTGTTTGAGCATAAATGTCAAGCTCTGCTGCAGACCATGTTAGTGTGTGTGTTTGTTTGTGTGTACGGAGGCTTTGAATGATTTTTACTGTTGATAGTGAAACAGATTTGTATTGAGGCTTCCTTCACTTTCCTTCAAATTTGCAGCAGTGGCCTGCAAAAAAGGAATGTTTTCTCTTGTAACAAAGAAATAGTTTTTCACTGTTTGGAAAAGTGGTAAAAGAATAGTTTAGCATTTTTGGAAATATTGGCTTTCTTGCTTTCTGAGTTATGTGAGAGGATTAACGCTTCTCTCATGTGTGTGCATTAAGAATGAAGCTACATTTGCTTTATGGATAAAGCAAAGGACATGTTGCACCCCATCACCTGCTGCTTGTAGCGTTATTTTTAGTGAGTAAGAGTAATAGTGGTCTTCTCAAATAAGTGGAAGTGTAGAATAATGAAACAGTCCACTGAGGCAAATAAAATATTCTACTGATCCATATCAGAGTAGTTTGCAACAAAATCTAACAATTCATATTAATCTTACTGTAATGAATGTAATTTCTCTGTAGGAAAGTGATCATATACGTTATACCAGAGGAAGACAGCTCTAGCTAGCTGATATCTACTTTCACATTAAAACCAAATATCTTCTGACCTTGATTCAAACCCCCTAAATTGTTTCTGCAAGCGGCCACAATGATCACTTCTGTCTAGCAGAGGAATCGGCCTGTCCGTCTCTGTATCTCTGTACCGTCCCATGGGCATGTTCACATGCATGTGAGATGACCATTAGCCGGCCGAGCAGCAATCACCCACACCGCCCCCACTCCATTTCACCTCCTCTGCTGCATTATTCAGGGTGTTTGCCTGCTCAGGAAGTACTACTGTTACAGTGGGAAAGTGTATGTGCGTGATTGTGGAAAGACGGTGTATGCAGTTGTATGTTATAGTTGTATGCGAGTGTGTGTGCTCTTCCACTCATACAGTACATTTTCAGTCATTTGCCAGTTCATCTTTGTGAACAAACTGGTACTCTACAGCCAGTTGCAGACAGGAATGTTTGTCTGAACATATCATGCTTCTAGCTTGTAGTCATCTGTACACGTGCAAACATTCACGCTTTATTGTGGGTGAGTGTGTAGACCTGGCTTAGACCGATATGTCAGTTCAGAGGTGAAGAGGCTCTTGTACATTGAAAACAATGCTGTTATCTTGAAAACATGAAAATGGTTTAATTTACATTGACTACAAGCTACTTGCAGCTTCAGTCTAAACACGTTTCCATCAGCCTTCCAAACCTGTACCGGTCTAACTCTGGTGTCCACCACATTGTCCTTTACAATCCAGTTGTCTCAGGCTATGACACTGACATCATCACTCCTCTTCCTTACGCAGGCAGAAAAAACGGTGAGAATGACAAAAACTACGACACGTTGGATCTACCGAAGCGTGCAGAGCCATCAAAAGGTAGGACTTGTCTGTCAGGCAAGACATCATCCTGTTAACACTTTCACTCCCAGAGTGACCGAAAGAAAGTGTGAAATGAACTCATCTAGATGCCATCCTACAGGAGAGGACAGAGGAAATGGATAGCAGTGCTGCTGAAGACATGAGTGTGATTTGTTTTGGTCGAGGCAGATCAGGCATGTTGGTCAACAAAAGCGTGGGAGGCCTTTAACAGAGAAAGAGATGCTCTGGTAATTTAGCTTTGTTTGATCGTTTTGTGGCTTCACCGTGACGGTCAGTGGTCGGCAGCTTGTGAGAACATAAACTCTGTAAGTCATCTTTTTGTTAAAATACAGCAACAATGCGCTGGGACACAAAAGGCAATAAAGAAGCAGCCTGTTATTGTATACTGAGCTCTATCAAGTTTGTAGCTAAAGGGCATCCATTGTTTTGTCTGGTGCTCTGTGCTGTGCTATATTCCTTGGTGACGACTGAGCCTGAGAGAGAGTGAAATCTTTTGTCACAGTATCTGTCATTTGATATTTGAGATTAGAGCTGAGACAATGAGTCAATTATTTGATTAGACAATAGACAGAAATTAAGCTACTATTTTGATTATGTGTTAATTATTTCAGTCATTTTTCAAGCAGAAATGACAATGAATTTCTGGTTTGGGCTTTTCAAGTACAAGGATTTGCCCATTATCTCTGTTTTATATATTTCAAAGCTTGATCTTCAGAAGAAATGTGCTGCCTTTTTTGGATTAAATGTTAAATAAGTCAGTTGAATTGTTGGTTAAATACAAAGCAAACACATAGCACAAAGGAAGTTTCCCCTTGTTTCCAGGTTTTGCTTATTGTTAGCTATGTACTTTGGTATAAACAGCATAGAAAACTTTCTGAGGGCTGTCAAATTCCTATCAACTCACATCATAAATCTTCATGTCACCCAGCTCCAGCTGCCACAGAATCGTCAGGCTTGGACTTCTTTTGTAAAGATGCAGTAGCACAAAGCTGGACAGAGAGAGATGTTGTGCTGTTGTATGAAAGGTTGGATGTAGTGGCTGTTGGAGGCCCTCATCTTGGGTCACGGAGTGTGCTTTTATTGACCACATTCAGAGAATAGTAACTGTTTCCTCTCCTTTGCTCATTTTTCTGTGCTCAGTTATATGACAAAAATATCTTGGCAAGCTCGCCGCGTGGAGGAGTGCAGTTTTGTCCCTTGACTCTGCAACTGGTTCTAGCAATCATGTGTGACTAACTGCGTATGTGCACTCATTCTCTCTTTGCTTAGCTTCTTGGCACGGACAGGCAGTTGTAACAGTCATAAAAGCAAATTAGTATGCAGCACACATCAGTGCATCTGGATGGTAATAGAATGTGTATTTGCTTGTGTGGGAGTCTGTATAATACCCTCCTTTGTTGAAAGGTGTATGTGTGTGTGTGTGGCTATCCATCTGTGTAGTGGTGTCTGTGGATTTTGATTGTACTTGTTACACACCCTCATGTGGTATTTACACATCAGCACCTTCATCAATGTCTAGTGGCAGGCACTCAAAGTCAATACCACTTCCTATTTGACTGGTAATTAGCCACATTAACACAGCAAAGTGGGCTCTCATTAAACTAGATCACAATTAATTGCTGTGCATTTCCAAGTTAAGCCGATTTTGCCTTTTTTTAAACACTCCTAAAGTAAAGGAAAGCAGATGAGCTCTGAGAGTGATAATTAATATTTTCCACTCACTGGATTTTCATGGGCAAAAGCCAAGCTGGCACGCTGCAACTGTGGATCTATACTGGTCACAATTGTGCTGCGATTACGTTACACAATGTGCTAACAACACCCCTCTGAGTTTTGAATCCAGAGAAAGCAATTATCGTTATAGGCCTAAATGTCAAACACAGTTGAAATGTGTGTGTGGGTTCACGTTGGAGAGGGCGCTCGGCATTTCCTCGCTCGCTGACAGACAAATCATATTTGACGTTTATTAGCTCAACACACAGGCGAATAACAACAGTGAGGTGCATGGATAATAAGCTTAATCACCAGCACAAAACCCACCCTGACTTTTAAAGCACATTTATCACTTTTTCCTCTTCGGGAAACATCAAAGGTGAAAGAGCCGGTGACTGCGAGACCGTAAAAGTCATCTGGGTGCCTTGTTTGTTTGTCTATGAAAATGTGTGTTTGCAGGCACGCACACCACCCTCCGCCGCCACCGCATCCCTTGGTCGTCTGTGGAGAGTTTGCAGAGAGAGATAGAGAGAGCAGCTCTCATTCGGTGGCGATGGCTCAGGGAGATACAGGAGATTACATGTGTATCCCGGTCCTGATCTCATGTCAGACAGAGAGAGGTCAACGCCGGGACCAGGCCAGACCTGGCAGTGGGCAGTGATTAATCTTGTGTGTGTGTGTGTGTGGGTGTGTGTGTGTGGGTGTGTGTGAAAGGGAAAAGGAAGAGAGACTGAGGAAGCAAGACAAGACAACCATGCCTGATGGGTATTTTTAGTTTAATTACAGTTTTGAATGGAATCGATATTTATACCTACTTTGAAGGTTGAAGTCAGCAGTCTGTAGTGATTGATGACTTAATATAATTTTTTTGGCCACGTGGAAACACAGGGTTTGATGCTGGGCAGATAGCATGACAACACTTAACCTCTCTGCAGAGTTGAGGCTGTAGGTTTGTCACTAAAAGCAGCCCGCTTGCTGCTGCTGGAATATTTCTGTAGTGACTTCTTGGAGTCTTACACGCTTACACTGAGTGATCTTACACTCAGCACAAAAGCTTTTTCACAAATAAGTATATTTTCCAATGTTTAAACTTTTTTGACCAAAGCTGTGGTTAATACCTTGTCCCCTACCAATGCCAACACTGGTTTCTTATAAGCGCCTCGACAACTGACTTAACACCACTGACTGTGGTTTCGTCTCTGTTCAACAGCCAGTGTTAGCTTCTTTTAGTTTCAGAAGAAACTGGGAAAAAGTATTTTGTTTTGCTCGATGCCCCAGACACTATGAAATGGAGTAACTTTCAAATGAAGTCCAATATGAGCATGAGTGAAGGTTGAGTGTGTATAAGCATTAGCTCTCACATTCAGACGGAGCCGATAAATGCACACGTCTATTCATTGCTTGCCAAACATCAATGTCTGTTCTTCTGCGCTTATTATAAACTCAGTTTGGTAGATTTAAAAAATCAATAGTTTGTTTTCACCTTGTAAACTTGACTTGAGTCGCAGTTGTTGTGATCCGTCCTTCTCGTTGATCATGTGGCCACTTTGTCCAGCCTAATTGAATAAGTGAGTTATTTTGTCTGTGAAGTTGCATCAGAGGGGCGACCTGTTGCAGCCACATACATCAGTAGGGAAGTCTGCAGTTACTGGCGGTGCATTATTCATGCCGCCCAGAACAGAGGCAAGAAAAAGAGACAGGCTGTAACAAAAGTAATTAAGAAGTGTGAAAAGGTGCGTTTCATTAAAGAGCCGGTGAGTGTGGCAGCCCCTGAGATGATGAAACGTTTTTCCCAGCAGTTAATTGAAACCACACCAAAAACCTTTAGATTGGAGAAAGGTCAGGTCAGGGGAAGAGGGAGGGGGAGGGAGGAGAAAGTGTATACTTGCACAGAACTAGCCTCCTTTTCTCTGAGAAGAGAGGGGGGGGGGGACTTCAATAAAAAGTAAAAATGATGGTTTTGCCTTCAAACTGAGTTTTAGTGAATACTGAAACAGTCATTGGCTGTCCTGGGAGAAACATTGTGCCTCAAATTAATTAGCATTTACCTTTTATTCAGCCTTGGTCTCTTCCTCCTCATCTGCTCTCTCATACTTTCGTCTCTCCACCGTATTGTCAGAGCGAGGTCACGATGCAGGAACAGAAAAGAGCCTCACATCCCCGCTGAGTATGTGGGTGTGTTTTCAATGAGCTCCAGCAACCAAAGTAAATGAGTACAAGTGCCCAGATCCCTCTGAAACTAAGACAGGGATCATTTGACCTTGGCAGATGAGCAAAGCGAGCTGCACGTACGTACAGACAGCTTAGCTTGTAAAAGCTGTTTCAGATGGGTTAAGGTGTCTGTATTTGTTGTCTGTAGCAACTACGTCAGTGCCATGACTCTCTAAATTCTTTATTCTCATGTTTTTTTTAATCAACATGACTAAAACTTTTATCATACTTAGACAGAGAGCTGCTGATTTGCATGCAGACACTAAATGCACACACACTTCTGTACATACTGTGATCAGAGATCTGAAATCTCACATGATCCACATGTATGGAATAGAAACCATGACAGTGACCTCCTGACAGCAAGTTTGTCTATTTGGCTGAACCACGAGAAAAAGTTAAAATGATGAAGGTGGTGTGTGGAACCAGTTGACAAGGACTGGACCAAGGATGGAGAACACACATACACACATAGTGCACACATACAGAACCAGACTAAACTAAGACTCAAATGTGAGTGTGTAGAAAGGTTCCTTTCTAACCACAGTAAGTTTATATAGCAGCCTTTTCTTAATGTTTCGTTATAGTGAAGTTATTCAAAAGTATGCACACATTGTCAGCTTAGAAAATCCAAACCAGTGGACTCCTGATTGCCTTTTACCTTTTGCCTCTCGGCCAGCATGCTCCCCACAAGTCCATTTTTTTTACGAGGAAATAATTGGAAACTTTGTGAGTGAACGCAGTTTCCTCTGGCAGAGGTTACTCCCACCATCATGAATCTTTTTGTCAAACTGCTTGTAGTTTTCAGAGAGGCTGATTGATCACAACTGCATTAGGTGGTGCTAATTAGTCATATGTGACAATAAGGGCAATCTGATGAAGCAACAAACGCCTTGTGTTTGAAAAGCATCAGTGCTTTCCACGAGCCTGCCCTCTCACTCGCTCTCTTTTTTCTTTTCTGCCTGGCATACTAATTCTCATTTCTCTTGCTCTCTGCCACTTCAGTGCTCTCTCCATCCTGGCGAGATTTATTGTGCTCCCCTCGCCTCGCAAACCCACACCGAGCAATTGAGAAAACGGCAGCGTTTACCAAGACGACAACTGTGTAACGCGTCTCACTACTTTGTCTTGCAAGCTGAGCATTTAATTTGTGGAGGGGTCTTAACGTTGACAAACAACACTAGTGCAAGCTGTTATGTACTGCATTGTATAACCCTCTTTGATATCATCCCACTGGAGACCTCTATTTGTAGTATAATGAACACTGACTGTTTTGCTATCGGAGTCATCTCTGTCTCTGATGCATCTCGGCTCTTTGTCTTGAAGTCTGAAAAGTCACAGGCTCAATTGAATTAAGGAAAACGAAGCTACACTTTCATTGTTTGCCTCAGCTGTTGTCGCCACACATGGAGGAGAAATATTCCACTTAATGTCTGTGTGGCATGAATCTGATTCTTCTAATCCTCTCCCTGCAATATCTTTATGGCTCATAAGACGCGGCAAGAAAAACAGTCGTCTGGCCCAAAGGCACGATGAACGTCCTGCCGCAGCGAGCAGATACGTTCAAGAAGATCCATTTTTCAAGATAAAGCATCTTTGCGTCATTAACTGCTGCCAAGACTGCTTCAGAGTAACACTATTCCAAAGGGAGGGAAAGTTTTGGCCCCTTCCGCGTCGACTTTACAGCCCAAGTTAAAGCAGAACATCATAAATAATTTACTCTCCATCCCGAATCCCAAGCAGCGGACTTATGTAGGCACTCTCCGTTTTCATGGCTGTGGAATTTAACACCCAGATAGTGAACGCTGACTCCTGACCTTGCTGAGTTCTCGCTAGCTTGCAGCCTGTTGACTGCCTCGGTGAATCACTCACCCTTTTGTTCAGAATAAACACACCGCTCAGTTGCTCCAGTTGCGTCCCTTCCTCACCCACCAACCCTTTCCTCACTTCCTGCCGTCACATTTCACAGCGAAGTGAGACCCCAGATGACGACGGCTACCTCAGGAACGTCCGGACATGCAGAGATGGAATGTCGCGTACACAAAGCGTGCACCCAAACAAAAAGCAGGCATACAACTATTTGTAAGGGCACATGCTCATGCACATTCTCACGTACTTTCTCACCTTCAGCCTCTCTGCTATCTTGACACGTAGCGTCCACTCTACGCAGGGTTGGATACAGACTGTCTGGCACCTTGTATCACTCTCCGTGCCTGTGTCATTACATATCTTACACCTTCCTTATGCCAAATATACAGTGTCTTGCATCGCCTCTGCCATTTATTTCACTGGATGCTGTCATGTCCAGAGGGAAGTCTATCCTCCTCTGAGAAAAGGAGGCCAGCGTATCACGAGGTGTGATGAGTGACTAATTGGTTTTACATTTCAGTTCCATTTCTGTCATAACCTTCAAATGCAGAGGCAAAGCTGAATGGGAAATAAACAAACAGAAAGCAAAAAGAAATATTGTATCCCAGGAGACTTTCCAGTGAAATGAAGGATAAATAAATACAAACAAAAACGTAGCATCAAAACGTAATCATGCTCCTCTTGAATTTCCACACAAACTCTTAATGTGTAATTACAGTTTCCTGCACAGTCACTATGCACAGGGTTGCCCCAAATGGCAGCAGGAGACAACTGATGCCTCTGAGTCAAGGCACAGATGTTATATTACCCCCATTTTCCCTTTCTTCATGTGTTTAGTTATCTGATATCAAAAAAGTGGAAATGAACCATTTGAGACTGACTAAAATGAGAAACTTGAGGTACATTCTGGATAGCTTTTCACAAGGTCTCACCCTGGGAGTAACATCTAGAATGATACTGAAATTAAACAGAAATGAGTAGATCGTGCACATTAAAGCGACAGGAAGAATGCAGCTGCAGAGATTTTGAAACTCATGGTTGTGCAGACGGCACTGATTGCTAGTGTAGTGTTAATCTGATCCCAGTCAGTGCGATCATTGACACAGACTGCACGATGATCGACGGGAGTGACAGAGCAGCATTTAATGACCAGAGTGCTCATGATGGCATGCAGAACTTTAAATCTAGTTGTTGCTCATCCATGTGTTTGTGTTTATGATGGTTAGTTGTTAGCAACTAGATAAACTGTTGTGTTACTGACATGTTTTGGCAGCTTCTGGTGTCACCACTCCCAAGAAAAAATAAGAGTAATTGTCTTTTTTTGTGGCTGAAATGGTCAGATCTAACTTTCAGAAGATGAGAGCAAAATGCAGCAACAGTGTTAATATATGCATTTAACTTTCTGTAAAGCATGGCATCATGTGTTGATACTGTATGGCAACATGTTGAAAACTTGCTCCAGATGCCAAGTGTTCCACTCACCCCTCCCTCGCCACCTCACCTGAGATTAAAACTGAGTCCGGCTCTGCAGCAGCTGTTGGGAGTGCACTGAGCCTGCTCAGCTGGCCGTGGCTGGCCTGACACTCCTCACATGCCAATCACTTTCCCTCCTTTGTTGTTGATAATAAAACTAAGCACAACACTGAAAAGGGGCTAATTATGTGAATAGCCAGCGGCTTGCAGCTGACATTTCAGCTACTGCAACCCCCCCACCACCCTCTTTCAACTCTCCACATCCTCTCATGAGCCGTTTTACACAAGCAGTGATGAAAAGGAGCGATAATAAGGCGAGGAGGAGTAAAAAACAAATGAGGGGAGCGAGCGAGAGGTTTATTTAAGTGGGACCACCTTGTGTTTTGTTGGAAGTACAAAGAGGTTTGCATAATAATGCTATTCCTAGGAGGTCTCGTGGAGAGTGGCTGCTCTACACATCATTAGTGGAATGAAGTCCTTGCAGATTAGGATGTGCGTTTGTGTGTGTGTTGATGCATGGCAGCGTTTATCCACCTGTGTTTGGCAAAGGATAGTGGGGCGTCTCTAATTCCCCGCACCTCCACTGTGGTAGTGCATAAAGTTAACCGCTCTTCCACCCACCACAACAGCAGTGATCAGCTGTTTGTCAAGTTTCTTAAACTTTCCTCATCCCCAAAAAACTCAGTGCCCCCAATCAGTGCTCCTCCTCCTACAAGGCTCTGTGGGATTCTAAAAAGTGGTGGGAATCCACGGCAACATCAGGCTCTTCAGATGATTAGCCATGTCATTCGCCTCCCCCATCTCCCCAAACCTGAGCAGTTGGAGCGAAGTGATAATTATGAGACAAGAACGATTCCAGGGAAGTAGGAGGAAGCGCAGTGAGATTTACTTGCCAATTGGAGTCTTTGTTTGGCCCCGTTTGAGGCACAAGAGCGCTGCTTCCTGTTTCTGCGAGAGACGCTTTAATCTAATTAAAAGCAGATTAATGGCGCGCTGACTGGCATCGCCGGAGCTACAACACAGGCTTAGTGAGGGGAAAAACGCCCCCCTCCAGAATTCGCCACTGTCCTGCTACTGGTAAACAGTAAATGAAATATTGGTCGTAAACAGTCTAGACTGTTGTAAACAGGAGCGCCTAAATGCACCCTAAGGACCGCTGTCCTTGTATGCAATCGAAGGCGAGGGTCAGATGGAGCAGAGAGGAGCTCAGAGCTGGCAGGCGTCCAATCAAACTGTCCCTCCACTGGGTTTTTAGTCTGAGTCAGTGTTACATGGCATATCAGGCATGCATGACACATTTTAGGGATTCAACTTCAACAAGTTTTTGCAGTCTTTTGCACGCAAGTAAGAAGTAGACTGGAAAGGCCAAGGTCTCAGCGCCTTAACAATATTCTTGCGACTATAGCGACTACAGCCATGAAAGATGAGAGCAGGAGAAGGGGAGGTATAAACAGTCTGAGGAGAAAGATGTAAGCTTCTATTTATGTAAGAGAGCGAGAAGAGTGAGTGGGAAGAGGGCGACATGAAACGCTTTTTGGGCGGTGAGTTTTTCAGCATCCACAGCCAATCTGTTTGACTGCTCTATAATCACAAGTATTTTGGATTTTAATGTGCGTTTGATTTGACGATGGGTTCATTTAAGCCGGCGGGGGCAACTCATCTCATCCTCGCTGCCTTTCATTTGACTCTTATAAGTACACACAAGCATGCAAGCAAACACGCACACACACAAATCCTGATTCTTACAGCTGTGCACAAACACAGTCATGCACACAAACTAATTTGCGCTCACAAATGTTCTGTCAAACTCTGACCATGAGGGTGGTATTATGTGGCTATTAGCAGCGGTGTTGTTTGTCAGTGTGTTGCTGAGAGGGAGAGAGAGAGTGAAGAAGATTATATTACCTGTGTGTGCGTGTGTGTGAGTGTGTGAGTGTACCATAGCGTGCCTATAGGGGGAGAAAAGCATAGACTGTCATCCTCCAAGGCGAGAGTTAATCCACAGTATCCATCACACTTCAGTGTGCCATTTCACAATGGGGGTGGGTGGGGGATTGCTGGCAAAGCTGGAGGGAGCGTTGAATGAAAGATGGGCGCTGACACCGATGCAGACACTGGAAATCCCTCCACCGCCAAACACCATCACAGCCGTCATCGCGCATTGCAGACGCAGAAACTAGCCGGCTACAGAGAGTGCACTTGTTCAGGGGGCCTCTGATTGGGCTGTGGCGCTTGATGTTTTTTCCCCTTTTGATTAGTCTGAATTAAAAGAGAACTACAATACCACGTACCATGTATATTTCCTCTTCGTTAGTCTTGTTATATTGAGGTGTAAAGTTCAGTGCACGCCAACTCTCAGCAGCTCGCCTCGTCTTCCTCAATTTGTCACATGAAGGCGTAGATGTTTACCATCGTTGCTGAATTACAGAAATGATTACCTCCAAAAGTACTCCGTCTTTACTGGAGCTAGTGAAATGATCCAAGCAAAAACTGAGCACCCGGAACAATTTAAAGAGCCTGCATGCCCACGCAGGTTGCAGTGAACTGGATGGAGCTATGGTGGAAATTACTTGAGATCACCAAATTTTGTGTACAAATAGCAATCATTATGGTGCAGGTTTCTCTACCAACAGGTGCGAACAAAACAAACAGTGTGTAAGTCAGCCGGCACGTACCCACACGGCACACAGGTGTAATTAGGCAGCATAAGTGACTCCTGTGTGGGTGTGTGTACAGTACTATGGCTGCGTAGAGGCTTTAAATACTGTATACGAAACACAGGTGGAAAAAAATGGACACAGGTGAAAGCTTTTAGTCTAATTAAAACACAGTGAGCCAAAACAGAAGTAGAGCAGCTAAACCAAGAGGACCCCTAGAGACAAAACAACGAGCTAAAAAGAAACCCAACAAATCCTCCCTGTGACCCCAAACCAGACTTTTATCACGTCCTATCACAAGTCAGTTACTTTAAATTATAGTTGTGAATTGCACGCCCTGTTCATAGAGCAGTACTTTATATATTATTGATAGGTGGCTTGCAGTTAGTGGTGTAGCAAAGCATTGAACCAACTAACTGATCTAGTTATCTGAACATGCTAACGATTGCAGCTCTTTTTACAACAGATACACATAAGATACAAATATCGACTGCTTGTGTCAGCAGGTTTAAACTAAAATATCAAGAACAGACGTAGCTCTAGTCTGCATGTGTGGGTTAAGCCTTATTCCTTTCAATCATTTGGGCTGCAGGCCCCCAATCAGCCCACACCCCCCTTTACCCCACATCTGCTTCAGTCTAAGGCCTCTATCTTCAGTTCTCATTCCAGCCGCTATATCTCTATTATAGCCCCCCCATACACACACACACACACAGACACACACACACCAGCAGTCCACAGGATTATCTAGGCTTATTCCCGAAGGCTGGACACCCAACCTCAAAACCCCATCCCAAACAGCAGACTACACCATTTAGCTCGTGCTGCAGTGCATCACTTTTTCTTTTAGTAGATTGTTTTTGTCTTCTTTGTCTTTTTTTTCCTCTTATTATTGTCTTGTTGCCCTGACATGGTCAGGACATGTCTGTGGACTATTAAGCAGACAGCTGTCCACTATTTAACACTGATTGCTCAAATCCACACAGTCACGACTCTCTTTCTTCATCCCCCCCTTTACTCTTTCTACTTTTTCCTTTCCTCACCCACTATATTATTGTTTTACATCCTGGTGCCTTGGTTTCCTTTCCTCCTCTCTTCCTCTTCACTTTCTCGCAGCCTTACTTTTCCTCTCCTCTCCCTTTTTCCTCTCCTCTCTTTCCCACCACCGTATCTGTCGATCAGTTTTCTACTGTTCACTCCCCCAATTCACCCTTTCCTCCTCCTCTCCTCTCCCATGTTGATGCTCAATTTCCCTGTCAGATGTAGGCACCTGCTGCATGTTGGGAATTGACTGTATGTTGCAATTTGCAGTGACACCACAACACCGCTCTAACAACTTAAGCTTGTTTTTCAGCCTTTCAGGCTCATGTGAGCAGCTAAAAGGAAAAGGGAAAGTGAAAAGGAATTGTCCACTGCCCCCTACAGCTTTTCTCTGTGCGCTTCTGTCTCTCTCATTCTCTCTCTTTATCTTTATCTTTATATTCCTCTGTCTTTATTTCTTCCCCTCTGTCTCTTTCTCTATGGCTGGCTCTTGCAGTTGCCTGAGTTTCTGGTTTCGTTTGTGTCTGAATGGGGACGTGACTTGCCTGGTTAAAGACAGCAGGCACTCAAGGTGATGCTGAAACACACTCCACTCTCACAAACGTGCACACACACATGCACACAGTCATACACATTAATACTCTCAAAAGGAGATATTCACGCCTCTCCAGTCTAAGGCACTTGAGTATTTGATAGAGCTGTTGCTGCTAAACGCAAACTTACACACAGCACAAGCAGGGTTCGGACACTAATTGCAGCCCTCAGGCTAACATTTTGGCCAGTTGCTGTGGAATTATGGGAATTGTAGGTAAGGTTGAGAGAGGTCTCCATTTAAAGCTACTTTAAATGCCAATTTGATTGCACTGCACATAAAGTGCATCACCTAAATGAGCATGTTGCTGTTTTAATATGCAGACAGACATATCAGGTAGTTCCTTTTCCTTATTTTGCTGTTGCTTGCCCAACCGTCTCACATGAATGTCGAATGAACAGATTTGTTAGTGGCGATGGAGAGGGAGTTGCCATAGCAACCCAAGTACTACCATCATGTACTCTTTCATCTCTACATATTGTCTACATCAGTAAGTAGAGCAGTTTTGGCATGGCTGCTGCGTTGCGTGTTTGTGGTGGAGATATAGGAGGTTATGAAAGAGACAGGCTGAGAGAAAAGAGGACAAAGTTAGTGGGAAGAGGAGAAAAAGGAAAGAAGAACAGAGAAAAGAGAAACAGTGAGGAAAAATAAATGTTCTCAGCACAGCAGCAGGCTCATCTGTATCTGTTCTTCATCTGCAGCCAACATAATAGCATAGTCCAGACACAGTATCTGCAATGTGTGTGTTTGTGTGTGCGGCGTTATGAAGAAGACAGAGTAGTCTGACTGTGTAGGCTGTACAGCGGCATGAGACAGGCTGGAAAGCAACAATAGGAGAAAGGCTGCGATGTTTATGACCTGCGAGGGTTCACATAATTTGACAACTCACGATAATGTCCGACCTGCGTCTGACCGTGGCCAGCGGTGGGTCACCTGAGACGTGTTGGCCCTTTCAAATAAACCGCAGACAGAGGTTTGATCTGAGTCGCTGTGATGGCCTGAATGGGGTATTATTCTGCTCCTTTCTATTCTGCCTTTGCAGACATTCAGACAGAATTCGCCCTTGCATTAAAACAGCGGGGGCTTCACTGGTGGAGGTGTGTTGCTTCAGGTGAGACATAAATGAAATCCAAGAAGTCCAGTTTGAGTAAAAGATACATTGCACAACACTTTACTGGTTCAGTCCTACAGTCTTTCATCTCTTCTGTTACTTTGAATCCAAAACAAGCCTAAACAACAAGAGAAACCTTTAAGTATATCAAATATGTAAGTAATACTAGCTAACCAAAAACATTACTTCTTACTACATTACATTACTACTGAACATTGCAGAGTTGGTTGTGTGAGAGTTCATGCTTACGGTTAGTATACGGTAGCTCTTAACCATGTTACCTGTCCTTCGATTATGCCAACAAGTATTAATCAGGTAACTTCTCACATGGTGGGTATATTGCAGAGGAATCGCGGACGTGCAGTGTACATCCGTGTGAAGTTGTTTGGATGAGTGGTTCTCGAAACAGATCAATGTAATAATCAATATAATCAATATGATAATATAATAATAATCAATATAATACGGCTTGTCTTGGAGTAAAGATTAACATTTGTAATTACGTTGACGACAGAAATGGTATTCACATCATATTTAAGTCAGAAACTGGCAGTGATGATAAAATAACATAAAGTCAACATGGCATAACAGCGATTCACTGTTGAATACACACTAGGTCATCTTGGACATCTTGACTTTTATAAGCCATACTTTTATATCTCCACTTTTAAATACTAGATAAATACTGACTTACAGTGCTTTTTTTCAAGTGCTGTCACATATCATGATTCCGGTTTGAGTGCACATGACTGGTCCAAAGTACAGCTTAGGAAATGGAATTGACTGTTTTCTGTCCAAGTCCATTTTGTTATTATTTCCAACTAAAAGCACCTGGATCCATGACATGCAGCTCTTACCTGTGCCAAACATGGAAGTAGCAACACTTGGTTTATAGCATAAAGCAGAGTGAGAGCTTTTACCTCACAAGTGCCCTTTGAGGCTGCGTGCAGAGACAAGTAATCTGTAGTATCTGACAACTATGTCTGAACAAAGCAATATTAAGTTTGAAAGCCATTTGCTGAATAGCGGCAAATTGTTATTAAAGTCTTTCTTATAGTCCACACAACTCGAAAAGTGACATATCTTGTCAATATGTTTTTCATCCGAAGGGAAATAATATCTCCACCTGACAGAGATTCTAATATAAACTAACACCTTCACCTCAGGCCCTGAAACACTATTACATTAGCAGGAGGAACATTGGAAACAAACAACCAGAGCATTACCGCTGCTGATCCACAGAGAGGCCGGATAGCTGCGAGGCACATTCTTGAGCGGACCGCAGAAAACCTAATACAACTGTGGTCAAGAGCGAGAGACCCGCTGGCTCTGTGTTTCTGTCCAAAGTTCAGGGGTTGTAGCGAGAAAAATGGAGCATTTCCGATGGATTTTGTCGAAGGAGTGCTTGGACGTTTCAAACAATTTGGTGTCAGTGTGTTTTTGCCACCGGTGGTGACGTGTCCTCTCTGGACTAAAAGCCCACAGCAGGACTTTGCTGGCCTACCAACACAGGAAAGAGGAAGCACTCCCCTGTCACTGCAGAAGCAGCTTGCTGAAAAGCCTCCCATTGTGCTAAATGGAAGGAAACGAGCTTTCATGGAACGGACTTTTGGTAGTGCTGGAGCAGGCCCCCTGATGTGAAATGGCAAAGATGGAGGTTGGGTGGGATGGGGGGGGGGCTCTGTGCTACATTTTCTCCTTGTGCCTTCAGCGATATCTCTCCCTGCCTGTCCAGTCTGTCTCTTTACCCAACTCTGTCTCCCCCCTCTTAAACCACCACAATCACGCCAGGACATCTTTGTGGCCCAAAGCTGATGGGTAGCTGTCCAGGAGTTGGGCCAGTTGCCACCCTCTGCCTCTCTTTGTCAACATCCAACAAACTAAGGCCAAACCACCGTGTGGGTATGCTAATGTGCTGTGCCCTGGGGCTGCCCATAGAGATGGCAATCTGCTGCAGGGGCCAAACGGGTACGAGAGGAGAAAATGAAGCTTTGACTCCTGGACCCTGTCAGTGTGGGGGGGGTGGGGGGTGGGGGGGGGGGGGGGTGACTGTGGGGTGAACGGCCTTTGCAGCCTGGCAGTGCACTCTGTTTTGGCTCCAATTCTATCGGGAGAGCTGTGGAGAGAAAAGGAATGCAAACCTCCATCACATGTTCTCCCTCCAGGTTAGGATGAGGACACTTGCGCGTTTTAATTCAACTGAACCAGACACAGGTCAAATCCTATTTGCAAAAGAAATTTTCACAGTGGTTTGCCACAGCACAAATAGCACCAGAAAGGGCAACGGAGAGAGTCATTTCAGGGTACCTTTCTGTGATTTATCCACAGCATTGACATGCATCTGGTGTTGTGGCCTGATTCCATTCACGCTTGACATTAACATGCACCTCTTGAATGCAAATGGAATGAAATTTTCTCACCCCCTTGTCAATACACAGATTTAAATGTGTGCCTTCAGTAATACTTACAGTTTAGAATTGACAGTACACTCATCTCTATCCTCAAGTACATTTATCTATATATGTGTGTGTGTATATATATATACATATATATAGAGATAGATAGATAGATAGATAGATAGGTAGGTAGGTAGGTAGGTAGGTAGGTAGGTAGGTAGGTAGATAGATAGATAGATAGATAGATAGATAGATAGATAGATAGATAGATAGATAGATAGATAGATAGAT
>JBAJHX010000076.1:4649396-4667795 GCA_037176925.1 Amniataba percoides | reverse complement strand
ACTGTCTCTACTACACAAGAATTATGTAAGCTGCAAGTTAGACTGAGACATAACTGAACCAGGCAGCACGTATCTCAAACACAGCATTTTAAGTGAGACTGTCTTTCTTGGTCAGAAACTTCTATCTAAGTGGAATTACATGAGTAGATGAGAGTCAGATAAGTAATGTACATCAGACTCTCATCTCTGTTAGATGTTGGCCTCTGATGATGGATGATATGAGAACCTCTGCAACCAGGATCAGACATTTATTCCAATTAGAGCGGCGGCGGCGGCAGAGCTGCTGAGAGGCTGTCTGGCTTGCAGGCAGCAGTGAATTATCAACAGGGAAGGCGAGTTGTCAGACGCCAGTTTGCAAGTAGCACCTCAGGCAAGAACGGTCACTTATGTTTTTCAGCCGGCTGCCGGTATTCAGCCCACAGCGGCATTATCGCGGCAGCGTGTCTCTTAACACCCATGTGTCAGACTGTAAACACATCCATCAGTCCTCTGAATTCATCAGCAGCACCAAGCCTTTCTGCCTCAAGTGGCAAAAGCATCTGAACTCTTTCTATTTTATTAGTTTCAAGAGTTAACATCCAGCCCCGAGTCTCACATTTACTGTTAATAATTTAGCACTAGTGATTTTCAGCTAAGGTGAACATTTTGAGGAGAAATCCTAGTTTCCTTCTATGGTTTTTTTTTCCCATGTTGAAGCTGATCAGAATGCCTGGCAAGGCTCAGCAGCCTGTGGAGCCGCTAACCCATCACACTGTCACATCTGGTGGCTGGACAAAGCGTGTCCTCGCTCCCAGGGAGGATATCAGAGCTTCTTCCTTAAATCCTCCTCGTTCTTTGCTGCTGCTTAGTTCTCCAGCATTGGACTGACCTGATTCAAGGCTTACTACTGCCACCCGGTGGTTCAGCTGTGCCTGTCATCTGCTTAATTACATCTCTTGGGGTTCGAGTGCTTAGAAGAGAAACCCTTTTATGTCAGACTTAATGTTTCATGTTACAAAAAAATGAGAAGTAAAATCTACTGATGTTTAAATTAAGACAAATTATATCACATCTCCATTCACAGCCCCGCTGTGTAATGTTGTGAATTAGTCAAGCCCAAAGAGCAGTGCTGAGCTGTCCTGTAGTGAGTGAGTGAATGATTGAGTGTGTGTGCATGTGTGGATTGTGTGTGTGTTAGCGTGAAGGCGTATATCAGAAATGTCCTCCGTCTCTTCGAATGGTGTCAGGGAGGTGAGCTGGTCTCCTCCAGTGGAGCTTTCCCAGTGGTCGAGAGAAAAGATGTGCGGTCACGCTGGGCAGCTCCCAGGTGGGAATCTGTAGGTCTGCATGATGATGTCAGACAGGATGTTTCTGACAGCGTGTGCTCACTCAGCCAACCCTCGAGGACTGAAATTCTAAAAAGCAGTCACGCCATGCCCTCTGTCTGCCCTCCAGTGGTCCAACTACATCCGAGCCACAGTGCGGAAGGAGAAAGGTCTTCCCATCCTGGTGGAGCTGCTGCGCTCCGACTCTGACAAGGTGGTCCGAGCTGTGGCCATCGCCCTGCGCAATCTGTCCATCGACCGCCGCAACAAGGACCTGATCGGTAAAAACTATTAACAATGCCACACACACTCATTAAATGTTTTACTGAATTTTTTTCTTTCAAATCAATGTGAATATAGTGGATCCTTTTTTTTTTGTCTGGTCACTGCAACAATAATGTGATATTGAGTTCAGTGACTAAACAAAACAATTCAAAGGATTTTTTTGATTGAATTACTTGACATTTCAAATAAACTAGATAATTCCAGCCCCATTAACCTTAAAAAACACTTTAACCTTACAGGAAGTTATGCCATGCGGGACTTGGTGAGCAACCTGCCCAGTGGCCAGCAGCGGCCAGCCAAAAACCTGGAGGAGGACACTGTAGTCGCCATCCTCAACACCATCCACGAGATTGTCACTGACAGCTCTGAAAACGCCCGCTCGCTCATCCAGGCCCAGGCCATTGAAAAGCTGGTCGCCATCAACAGGACCAGGTGAGGCTTAATATTTGCAGCTGTACTTTACAGTGAGTGTTATTATTCACAACTGTTTCTAGCTTTGGTGTGTGATCTTCGCTTGATCTAAACCAGAACACTGTCTTATTTGGATTAGATTGTCATTGTCAATCGTTTTGCTGAGGAGTTTTACATATTGGAAGCCAGAGGCCCAAATAGTATATGTTTGAAACAATATAACAACAGTGCAACAATAGCAGCATCAGAAAAAAGACGCGCTAAGGCTGCTCCATTCATCTTACTCACTGTATCCAGTAAATTCTAAGTGCTTGCTGCCGTTTTGTGCATCTTTATCATCATGTACAGTCACTCGAATAAAGTGGACTACAGACTGTTAACCAAACAGAATTATATCTTCATATTAATGTAAACTGTGCACACCGGCAGTGAGGGGCTCTACCACGGAGACATTATACATGTAATAATTACAGTACGACCTTGACTGCAATATGCATCACAAGCCTTCGTATTAGTATTCATGGAGGATAATGTAATGTGTCTCTAATGGCCCAAGCTTGGCTACCACAATACTATACTCTAACGAGCCTGATCCCACACACACCACCACCCACCACCACACATTAATTAACAGGCTTTTAGAACTGGAGGGCATTGTTGTGTGTGTGTGGAGAGCTGCCTCTGGAGCTGCTGCTTATACAAGTAAGTGAACAGTCATTCTTTAATGCCCGAGTTCTCTTAAACAACCTGATAATGAAAAGTAACTGTTATTAAGGCGGATGCTCAACAGGTGTCTTGTATTACAGCAGAGTTAACCATTTTGAAATGAAGCACGCTGCACCACACTCTCAAAATAAGATCAAGAGCACTTTTCAAAGGCTCGACCTTGTGTTGTGAAGTATTGATCATACGGAGAGTCACTCTAAGTAGCATGAATATCCATAGTTCATTCACAGACCAAATAGCTGTGTTTCCTCTCAGCCTCAGGAGATTAGCTTTCTTTGAAGTGAGGCCCCCACCCACATGTAATTAATACTGGTGGCTCAGAGGTAGCTAATGAAAGGAAATGCGCACTCATCTGGCTATGAATTAAAAACTAGACCCTGGAGCCACTCGGGGGACTCAACATCTGTGAATAAAGAGATTGATTGCAGCAGCGACGTGCTAGCGAGCCCAGCCGTCACTGTTTTGGGGGGGTTAGATGAGGTTTCTGACTTTAATTGCTGTAGTTGTTTCTTCATTTATTTCCTCCCCTCTGTACCTCCCCCTCAGCCAATCAGCTCGCGAAACGAAGGCAGCGTCCCACGTGCTGCAGACGGTCTGGAGTTATAAGGAGCTGAGGAACGCTTTGACCAAGGACGGCTGGAACAAGAGTCACTTCCAGGTACACGCCTGTAATCACGAAAGCTGTCTTTTACATGTAATCTGAATCCTCGGTATTTGTTATTCTAATATCAGTTTCTCAATATACATTGTTTAAACATTTGGGGAAAAAAATGAAAAAAAAAAATCCCTCCACAAACAAACATCTTTAAAATCTTTTTAGACAGCATGCGTATGAACACGCAGTGTTCATTTTGTGTTGGTATAAACTGACAGTGGATGTTAAACATGTCAACACGTGTCATTTTCTTTTAAACTCTAACCTGACATTGAAAGGTAGAATTAATGGTCTGTATTCTGCTTGAACCTCTTTGATGCTCTGATGCTGCGTTCACATGCTGCTTGCTTTGTCTCCTCTAACAGCCCACAGTGACAACCACCCCTAAAGCAACCAAGAACGGCAAGCCGGGCTACGACGACACCACTCTACCCCTGATGGAGAAGAACCAAGGTTGGTGAAAGTGTGTGTCTTTGTTAGTGTTGCTGTTTTCACCTGTTTAGAGGACCGAGGCAGTGGGATAAGACAGAGAAGAGGGATAATTCAGCATCACTATTATTTCATTCTGCGTCTGAGTCTTAAGACCAAATGGGGGTCTAATACCTTATTTAAAGGATAAAGCTGGCTATATTCTATATTTTTGTTATCATCGACAAATCCCAAAATCAAAAATGCTTGAGTTCATCGCTCAGTGGTTTTCAACTTCCCTGTCCCTTTTGTAGCCCCAGGCTCACTGGTTCTTACTGAATAAGGAAATCTTAAGTACTAGGGTATATTTACTTTTAGTAAATAGCTTGACACTGTACTATTTAGCAAATGTTACTCAGCATTCACTAAATACTGTGTTTTTGGGGGAACTATTTTCTGCCATGGATGTATACATATTTAATACCACTCAGCTTTCATAAACTTTCTCAGAATCAGGACAGTGTTTATGGGACTGACACATATTAAATACAGTGCCCATGATAATGAAGGAAAATGCTGTTCACTGAGGTGTTCATTGGTAGTTTTGGTCTTTTAATGGGATTTTATGAGAGAAAAATACAATCTCACTAGATTTATCCTTTAAGAGACCTTGTTTAAGACAGTGCAAATACATTTAAGGGCAAAAAGTACACAAATTGCTTATTTACTACTTTATTGTCAAATAGTCCCACATGTAACATCCCACCTCTGTATGTAGTCCTCAAAACAGGTTCAAACTAATTACTAACCTGAAAACAGCTTGTGATTGTGTGTGTCCACTTTGCTGAGGACGTCTTGTTTTTTTGCTCATGGCTATATCGAAGCTCTGTGCTTTCCACATTACTACTCTCATCCTCTGTGTGGTGAAGCTGTGGTGTGCTGCAATACTGCCGTTCATAGTGGTTAAAAATAAAGAATATAAAATGGACGGTGGTGCTGTGAACAACATACTGCTGCTGTTGAACCAAAACCTTCAGCTCTCAAAAAGTTTGTTTTATTCAATAAAGGAGTATATTTACAGTGCTGATTTTTTTTTCATTGTGGGATTAAAATTGATTTAATGGGGTCAGAGATGATTCAATTAGATAAATAAAAATTTCTCTATACTTAAGTAAATGCATATAACTGCATTTACAATAAAAAAATCTGGGGTAGGTTTTCTATAACAGCAGCAGTATATGTGGGGGAGGGTGGGGGACTTGTGCAGTGCATTGGCCCAACAACAAACATCTCTTTGACAGAGGAGTCAATAGCATAGCAGCAGTTTAATGTCCTGATTTTTGGCCTTGTGCCCCCCCATTTTTTTTTTTTTTTTTTTTTTTTTTACATCCATACATGCACATGAAACGTGGCACTCATGCCTGCCCACTCTCAGTTTGCATTATTCAATCACTGGCCGAGAACCATCATCCTGAAAAGCAGCAGAGTTTTGGCTCAATGACTCAGTTTGTGTGTGTGCCTCTTTTTGTACAAATGGCATATGAATGCTTTTCAGGCACCAGGAAATGTGGCAGTGGTGATATGATACCTATGGATGAGCTGGGTCCAGGTAAGAGCCAGACTGCATGATCGTCCTTCGCCAAAGAGGAGTTAGCTCTCCTCTAATCTCTCTCCAGTGTCCAATAGTATCTTCTTTGACTGGACTTCTCCTCTACTCGTTCTTTATCCGTTGCCAAGATGTCATTTTTAATCTGAAAATTCAAACCGGTATGATGGCATTAGACAGAGCTTTGATGCTGTATGCAAGACCCCTCTTTTAACAAGATGTTTGTACAAAGCTGGGCCTTCATTAGGAGCTCAAAGATGTGGGTGGTTCTCCACGTAAATGAGCTCCTAATGTACCATAGTGCTGATTTCCTCAGCTGTGTGTCCTTTTTGAAGTATCTCGTTGTTAAAAATATCAAACTACAACTTGTTTCTTTTACTTTTCTTATGTTCATGAAGTCAAGAATGTTGTAACTTTTGGAGATGATAGATCGAAAAGTGTTTTTGCTGTGGAGAAGAAACTTCTTAGGTGTGTTTTTGTTGTTGTAGTTGGTTTATTGTACCCTATTACCCCATGATACCCTCTTAGGGCTTATCATGCTCCATGTCCTCCAAGCCTCTGCGCCCATATATATCAAGCATCTAAGAATCCCTCCTAGGAATTGTGCTGAAAGTGAAACAAGGACTAAAAACACTCCTGCTACAAAGTAGGACGTGTACGAAGCCTCTCACTTTGACTTTGAACGAGAAGAAGGACTCCCAGGAGACGATACGTCGCCACTCTTTTACAAACACTTAAAAGCTGTGAAGAAGAACTTGTGATGATATATTGCAGTTTTCTGCTGTTTGAAATATTAAACATTAGTAAAGTTCAAAAGCAGTAAATAACTTAATGTGCAAACTTATGTGGCCTTACAGAAGGAGAAAAATCATTTGTGTAATATCAACCAGTGTTGAGAGAAACTCCAACACTGAACATGAAGATGTCTTCATAGCTCTGCTACTGGCAATTGTGAATCAGTATGAATTCATTAATTAATCAATACATCAATAACAAAGCATTTTCTATATTCTGAAGTTTTAGTTGTAACAGACCCAAGTCATTTGTGTTGCAAAGCTACTTTTTCCCTGTTGCTGTGAGGTTGTTAAGGAGAAGGCATGTGCTTTCTTTTGCATCTCACACACAGTCAGTCAAAAAATGCACAAATTCTTGCAACAATGATACTGCTTAATAAATCTCATTGTCATCAGTGGATATATCTCCCCCACAAAAATCAAGCACTTCTCTGAATATAATTTTTTGGCAACTCCTAACATATTTGCTATGATAGGAGTCACTTTCAAGGTTAGGAATGTTGAAATGCTTGAACTCTTGTTCTTACAAAAAAAAAGACACAGTGTTCATCACGTAGTTATGAAGACAGGGTCAAATAGCACTTGTAGATTCCTCATATAGTTTGTATTAAATCTGCTGTGTGGAGGTATGTTTAGTCTACTTTCTCCTGTCCAACACCTTTCTGGCACTCTCACTCTTGTTCCGGTGCAGAAACCTTTTCAGTCCGTCACTCCACGCAGGTTAAAACAACCACTATAAATGATTTTGCATCGAGGACGGAGAGGAATTAGCTGACCGCTGTTCTCTGACCTCATTAGATGGATACTCCACCATTGACCAGAGGGACAAAGACTGCAAATACAAGACAGGTGACGGCTCAGTGGACCTGACAGAACGGGAGCCATTAAAGGTACAGACAGACCTCGTGTGGCGTCCTGGGGGGGGGACAGAAGATGAAATAATGATGTCTCATTGAAAAGTTATCACATGTCCTCTCTCTCTGTCTCTCTCTTTCCTTCTCTCTCTTCATGTTTCCTGTGGTGGTACTCATTAGAAGCTCTTAATCCTATCGATTCTTTAAAGGGGCTGAAAGTTGTCATTCTCTGTTAATATTGCCCGCCACAGCTCAGCGCCGTGAACAGCCTCAGATCTCTGAGCCACCACCTAATTGAGTGTAAGCTTTTGGTGTCTGTAAAGTAATTAATCTGAGACTGATTAAAAGAACCGCCAACAACCGCTCCTCGTGGAGACGACCCTTGCCTTGGCAATGAACAGACCGCTGCATTATCAAGTGGTCGCCTGCTGATTATTCAGCCGTTTCACACTGCAGCCAAACTTTGGTTATTGTAGAGCCGATGGGCAATCCGGCCTCAAAGAGGAGTCACAGGATAATGGCCTCAGAGGATGTCTGACACGTATGTCAGATAACTCTCAAATACTTTTTGTAGTTGATTTGATTTTTAGTGCCAAATGAAAAGGTTTCTCCTTTGTATAATGAATAAAGTGTCTATTAAAGTCTTTTTAGCATATGTTTTTTTAGATGTATGGTCCTTTATCTACATGTTACAACTAACTCTTGACAATTTTTCAGAGTCAAATCTGGAGCAGAGTTAAGAAAGCATTACATAATCTGCTGTTTATCTAGATTACAATAATACATTTGTTTGCAGTTGGTAGTTATTCATGTTTCATTAAGAGGTGGGTATAGTTTATGGGAGATGAAATAGGTCTTTCTCTTACTTGTCTATTTGTTTTTATTTCAGAATTTGTGACAGAGATTTGTTTGGTTTAAAGGGGAACTTAACACCAGGCAGTAAAGCAACATTTCACTGACCTCTCTGGTTAAAAGTTCCTGCTTTGTTGACCGTGCACTGACACCACACTCGATTACACTTCCACATCACTGCATCCAGTTAAAAAGTTTTATCTCTGGAGATCTTTTCTGGTGTAAAGTTACTCTTTCAGCTTTTTTCAGAAGGAAATATACATTTTAAGAATTATTGCACTTCTAATTTAGAAGTCTGTACACAACTTATGAATACATAAAACATGTATTTTAATCTTATCATTAGTAGAATAATCAGGAGATGAGTTTACTTGTGTCCATTTGTTAAGGCTGCAATGAAAATTTTCTATTTGCATAATTTTTTGTTGCAAATTTGAGTATCACATGAAGTTTTATAACTGTTTTGCTTTAACACCAGAAAAATGCTAATTTTATCCAATTTAAAGATAAAATGAATTAGCTAATAAAGCAGAAAAGTACAGCAGCACAAAATAGCAGCACCAAAATAATCCATTTTGGTCGACGCCTACTCTTCATATTTAGGTTAACTGCTAAACCAGTTAGAGCTGAAGTTACACTGTCGCATACCTCCACCTGCTCCGAATCCATCGACTCGAGTATTTTGTGTTTGTCTTCAGAGTGTACAGGCCTTATAGCATTACCCCAAAAGCTGTCTTCTAAATCTGCCGTCTGTACTTCCCAGAGGTGTTCTGCCCACTTTGAATGCAACTTGGCTGTTGAAACTGCTCTCTCCCTCTTTCATTTGCATGGTTCGGTATGCTGTTTTGTAATCACTCTGACTTCTTTCCAAGCTTTCCTTGAGGCAGGGAACTAACATTGGCTTCTCTGATCCAGCGTGCATGTGTGTGTATATGTGTGTGTGTGTGTGTGTCTGCGAGTGTGAGTGTGTATTTGGGAAATGTATTGACCTCTTTTTGTTTTGCTGTGTTTTTTTTTAACCCGTCCTCCTGTGGCCACAGAATGACACAAATAGGAAACACTATATCAGGAGTAACAGGCCTGCGGTCAGTCTGGTGGACGCTTGCGATGTTAAACCCCAGCCTGTTGACTCCTGGGTCTAAATGCATGCATGGTAGGTCTGAAAAATAAAAGCACAACAAAAGTAACGACCTTCACCTCTTTGGTTGTATTGTGTCATCCTTTCCATTCCCTGTTTGTTCATCGCTTCCGCCTGTGTCCCTTTCGCCCTCACACTGTCTCATGTAGACCTGCTGTCACCCTGCACCCAGAGCAGTCAGCTGAACGAGTCACCTTGCGCTTTTCATGGAAATACATAATAACCTGCAGTTCAACTGAACTTTGTGCTTTAAATTATGTGTTATATTTCATATAGGATTTCATAACATCATAAATTGGATTTGAATTGTTCATATTTAGAGGGGATGTTGATATCTGACACACACATACATGTATAGATGGCAAAGATGGTGCTCCGAAAGATTTGAAGATTTTTACAAGATTCATCTAAAAAGAAAAAACTTCTGAAATACACTTAGAATTATCCAAGAGTGGATTCTATAATTGGAGGATGTCCTATTTCTTTGACTTGAAGACCCAAACTCTCGATCTCGATCGTTCAGTCATAGCCTTAGCAACTGTAACTAGGCACAGAGGGCCTGCCAAACGTCAGGTTCCTCCACATGTTGAAGCAGTTTGCATGGTGCTGTAGTTAGGGGGATGTACTGTGGTGTGTTTTTTTCTAGTTTTTTTAAAAACCAAAACCACAAGAGCAAAAGTAGTTAAAATTATGCTAATCACACTTAATGATACTGCGGTGAACCAGCTCTACACAGCAACACAAAAACAAGCTTCTTTATTTCCATGTCCCCTACATGGAGCATCCGCTGGTGAGGATGCCAACTTTTTGCAGTCTTGTAGTCTTTTAGCATGGTTTCAGTACTTGGTCCCATTTTATAACGTGTCAGATGAACACTAATCTAAAAAAAGTCCTCAATTTTTAATCAACTCCTGGAGCTAACATTAGCTCATTTAGCTGCAGCAGATAAAAGCTCCTGGCAGCAGCGACCATTTCAGCCATTTGCGGTTGCTGACAAGAAATGAGAAGGAGGAAGATTCTCATTTCTTGCTGGCAACTGTAGATTTTGTTGCCAAAATATGAGAAGCCTGCTGCTGTCTACCTGCATCTTGAATCAAGAAGTGATCATGGTAAAAATATGAGTTTCAAGTTTCAAATCTGGCTCTGAGATTATTGTAAACTGCATTATACAATGTGCAAGAAGTGAACACTGGGTGGCAGGGCTTAGTGAACTCACTTAATAATGTAACATAGCTGTAATGCATCCCATTGTCATTTAATACTTCAACATGACAATTTTGCCACAATGAGTGATCAACGCAGCGTTGTAAAAAAACAACAACGTGACTTCCCTGCTCAGTAATACACACAGAAAGTAGACAGGCAGTCTCTGTTTACAATTCAGCACCACCTGTCTGATTGAAATGTACGCCTAGCTTCACTCACTGCTTCCCCTGACAGCCTTTGCTGAAATTGGTGGCAAATGATGAAGGGGAATCATTCTTCTGCACTTCACACACACAGAATCTCTCCCTCCCTTCATCGTAAACACCATTTCTTTGGTCAAAGTAAGATGATTTCAGATAAATAATTCTGTGTGTTGAGAAGTTGATAATGAAAGGCAACTCATTATCATCGCGCGCACACTATGTCCAAGGCAGAGATTCAAAGGAGGGTGAGCTCATATGAATTCAGTTTACATACATTTTGAGATCTGAAATGCTTCATTTGAATATTTTGTATAAAAAAATATTACTAAGTGACTTCTTATGTCACATTTCCATGTAAGTAACAAAAAAATAGAAATACAGCTTCTCTTTGTGGTTTATATCTTTTCTTAGCTGAGAGAATAAAATGCGTTTTAGCAGAGACTTTATCAGTCTCAGGGAAAAGAACGACATCTAAAGCCATTAAACCTAATGAAGGCTTTCTGTTGGAACAGAAATAACATCTAAGAGCAGCTGAATATCTTCTTTCTTCCCATTTTTCCATGTTTGTGCACCATTAGCTGTAAAGCAACAGTATGAACAGTTTGTTAAACAAGTCGTAAGGAAAGAAATCTATAGTAAGTAATGGCTTTAAACCTATACATGTTATATTTACAATGCTTTAGCGACTGTTTGCCTTTTGGTGTTTGAGTGCGTTCCTAAACTGACCCACTATGTAACATCACACTAAATGACTTCTACAAAGCTGATTTGGGTGAGCTTCAGTAGTTCTCGTTACTCTCTCAGCAGCGTTTATCTCCTCCCGCCTCCTCACTGCTGTCATCCTCTCCTCTGCCAGAGGCCTCGTGTCACACCTTACTGTCTTCCTCTTTTCCATCCTCTTAACTCAGTCATCTTGTCATGTCAGTGGCCATCCATTCAATTCTTTCATCTCCATCCATTACAATATAAGAAATGCACCACTGAGTGAAAGATAAAGTTGTATGAATTGTGGTATTCATTGTAATTTGGCCATTTTAGTAAAAAAAAACAAAAAAAAACAAAAAGGTTGTTGCAAATATTAAGAACCACCAGGTGAGTCATTTTCATTTCATTTAGCACTCACAGGGTTTCATCCAGCACATTAAGCATCTGTTTGCTGCCTCTTGTCTGCATTTGCCATCTGGACTGACATGATTGAAGCATTTGTTGACAGTGATATGATTCATCAAGTGCTGTGATAATTTGAAACGATTGTTGTGCTGTCTGACATGGAGAACATTTGGAGAGTTTCATTCTAAATTCACATCCATTAATCACATCCAAAAATGTTGTTCCTGCTCTAAAATATGCATATTAGTATGAAAGGTTTATGGAAAAGCCTGGTGATATTCTTCCTCTGTTTTGTTTTTTAAATCCCATTAAATTACCAAACCCAACAATGAATTACTGCTTCAACTACTGCGACAATGCTGCCTGTATAGCCGAAGTATCCTTCTTATTGTGCCATGAAGGTTCATTTACAAGCATGCCAGTTTATTCTTATTTATTGTTTAGGTAATGTTTGACACATTGTGGGTGATATGGACATACATAGGTGTGATGTTACACATCAGAAAACAATCATCATTACAGACATCAAGTATGGTACAGCTTTGTTTTGCAGCTGCATGCATTTATTTTTGGCAGCTGTAAAGAAAAAAAACTAATAAAGTTGGGTAGAATTCCACTGTATGCTTAACATCATACTCAACAGATTAGCAAACAGCTGCCTCTTTACACCTCCAGGAAACACAATATCTTTGAAGTCCTAAAGGGAAGTATTGAGAGACAGACCAACTTATTTGCTGCTTTTGGTGTGCCGATAAAATTTGTTGACAAAACACATACAACAAGGCCACCTTATTCAATCACTGTAAAGTATTGAGGGGTTTTGTCATGATGAATAATGGATATTTAGCATTTTGGACTGAAACTCTCCATTTATTGTCATTTCAAACTGTGCAGATGGATCCTCTAATCTCTCTCTCTCTTGTGCACGTGCTTCAGGCTTAAAGTAACGACAGTGCGACACCGCAGCTAAAGGAGGATCACATATCACCACTGCCATTTCACACGGAACTCATCTTTGGAGTTGGACTTTGTACAGAAAAGAGGATTTAAAAAAATAATGATCACAACAGCGACTACCCAGCAGCAGCCAGCATTCTCATGCTTTTCAGAAAAAAAAGTTGAAAAAAAAAAGAATAAAAAGTGACTACACCTACTACTTTCTCATATCTACATTCCCACTGGACATTATGTGAATTTTACAGTGTTGACTCTTGTTGAGCTCTACCGGTGACAAGAAACGGACAGAGGCCGGTGCAGGTGAAGGAAACAGACGTATGAAGGGCAGAATAAAGCAAAGTGAAGGAAGTGAATGGGAAAAGAAAGTGTGTTGGAAGGAAATCCGCAGGACAAGAGATGAAAAATGGATGTTTTTTTTTTTTATTTCTGCTTTCACATTATGAGGAAGTTTATGTTTGTGGGTTTTGGAGAATTTTACTTAAGTTTGATGTCAAGCTTTGGTATTTTGATATGAACAGGTACGGACTGGTATGTTTCGAAGGTCACTGAATGTTTGTTTGCAGATTGGTGGGATGAACACGAGAAAGGAAAAGTAAAAGGAGGGCAACCGGGCCTGAGAAGAGCTGTAGCATAGTGGATAAACATGTACTCCGGAAGCCTGCACTCATAGACTTACAATCCATTTGGTTCACTGTGTTTTTTCAAAAAAAAAAAAAAGTGCACTGAGATGCTTTGAAATCAAAAGTGTTTAACAGGTGATTGATGTCCTTTTTATAAAGTCTGCAAGTTGCGTTCTGAGGAAAGGAAGTGACATAGTGTGCACATGAGTTGGAGTAAAGGTTTCTTTTCACGCTGCTTCGCATAAGTAAGCTGAAATGGAAACAAAACTTTCTGTTTAATCGAGGTCAACATACGTGAGCCGAGTGTCATGTTGACCCTCACTCACACAGCAGTGGTTACCCGTGTGGCCACTCAGGTGGTAGCGAGTTTTCATGAGTTTTCTGGCTGGTTGCTGTTTGTCAATGATGTGTATTAAAGAGGATATAAGGCATTGTGTTTATAAATGATTTGTGTTTTTGAAAAAAGAGGCAGAGGATTGCTCTCTTGTTGAAAGGATAGATCTAAAAGCATTTTTTATTTTTGTTGGGTTTTATATAAATGTATATTAGGGTCAAAAGTAAAAAAATGGAAAAATAAAGGAAAAAAACAACAAAAATTACCGACTTCTTAGATGTATATTAATATTACATTGTTTGGAAAGCACATCTCATTTGATAAAGGCTCACCATGTTTGTAAGCAAGAAATAACCACGTAACTTAAATGTGTGTCAAATATTGTCGAGTTACGCCGACGATCACCTATTTATATTTTGTATTTGTCAAAAAAAAAGGTTACATAAAAAAGTTTATCTGCAGTGTTCTTTCTAAAGGCGATGAATTACATGTTGTCTGACAGCCCCTGCATCTTCAGGCGACACTCTGGAGGGGTCAGAGGTCAGACAGAGGCAATGGGATGGACAAGAGATGGTAGTGTTAATAATAATCCCTTCATTTTTCTCCCTAATGCATTCAGTTACCGCCAACCCTGAGCCCTCCTTCACCGGTGCATCTTAAAGAGAAATATTCAGTCGTGAGCATGAAGAAAAACTGTACAGATGTTTATATTCTATTCTTTCCAAGTGCCAGTTTTTTGTGGTGTCATTTGGATATTTACTAATTCATTCATGTGCAGGAAGAGAGTGCTGGTGGAAAAGCTGATATGGATGTTAAAGTCAAAATAAAAGAGTTGCATCACACTGTATAAAGCAAATCATCAAGTTTGGTCATATAGTATATATTTTTACAATGTTTCGGGGAGGCAGTTAAGATGTAAGCAGAAAAGCAGAGAGATACTGAATCATATTGCCATTTTTCTCTTGCTTGGTGAGACTGCACACAAAATCCAGTGCACACTCTCCTCTCCGGCCTCATCCTGTTTCCTGATTCACTGCAGGCAGGAGACGGAGAGAAGAACCAATCCAAGTTGGTGTCACTCGTGTCATCGAGGCGAACGGCATGTGCCTGCGTTGAAGTCTGATTTTTCTTTGTGGCGTATGTGACTTTATAAAGCTTGCATATTTTACACAGTGTTTACAAAGATGTACGTTGTGGTAAAAATCAATAAACAACAAAAAAACTTACTGTATAAATTTTAATTTCAGAGGTTAAAAAAAAAAAAAGTTATAATAATACCCAGCATCCCTTTTGTGTGTCCTCAGCAGTGTGTGCTCTCATTGGACAATACTGAACCCTTGCAACAAAGACCCATATGACTGTCTATTCCTGACTGCGGCTCGCAGTACCACAACCAAAGGATCTGGAGTTGTTCTTACATGCATTCATACAAAAAAAGGGTCTTTGGTTTTGTGGGTGTGCAGCGCATTGTACTCACAAAATAAAGAAGCCAAACAACTGTGCTGTAAAATCAATGCAGGACACAGACACGCATCAAATCAAACGAACCTACCTGTGTAGATATAACTGATTCAAGACCGTCAAAATAAAGTAACTGTAACACTCAGTAGCAGATGTGTTTGTACCTATCATGTGCCTTAACCTTTTCCATGGTAGATAAAGATAAGTGTGTTTTATATAACTTTATTCCTCCCTCTCAACTGTCATCTCTCCATCCTGTCTGTTCACCTCTCCCCCTCCACCTCCTGTGTCACCCTTCCTTCCCTTCCCCCCCCACTCAACTCACTCACTCATTAATCCTGCACCCCCCTCCCACTCCAAACCCCAAGTAGTTTAGACTGTTGGTGGGTTTCTGCCTTGTATTACATTGTATTATAAACTTTTAAAAAGATAGAGTCATTCGAAAAATGGTTTTGATTTCCTAGAGGAGTAAAGTTGTTAATGCTTTCGTAGCGAGCAGAAGCGATGCCACAGTGACAGAATGTATTATGTTAATTTTACTAATACCCAGAGGCAAATATTACGCTTGTTAAACATAACGGAAAAATACTGGTTTGTAGAGTATAAATTTGGTGTGTTTTCAATAAATCATGCCTGGAAAGAAGGTCTCTCTCGCCTCTGTGTCTTATTTGATCTGTCTTATGTTCCCAGTCAGACCCAAGGCCTAAAGTCATGATAGCCCCCAGAGGCTACATTTGTGTGTACGACCCACCTCAGACTTAAAGGGTCATTTCACCCAAATTACAAAGAAGGCATTTCATTTGTGTTGCCCACATGGAATATTTTATATTGTAATTACCTTTTAACAAAGAAAATAGCCCTTACGAGAGGTGCTGGTTGTGGATGACCCAGAATAACGGGATGGACGCTGTTGCTGTTAAATTTTTACATTCAATTTTGCAGTGCTGTGGCTACCACACATTTCAGTTCCCTTCCATTGAATCAGGATGGAAGCAGATACCTCAGAGATACAGAGCTCAAAATCTGTTAAATTTAAACACAAATGATCTGCATGGCTGTATGATGCTAGAGGTGTATGAGAAAATACTTAATTTCAAAATTTAGAACAAAAGTGAATGAGAGGTGAGTATTTAAAACTCACATACATGCCTTTTCCATGGTAAAAAAAAAAAAAAAAGAAAGAAAAAAGATAAGTTGACTGTTTTTCCCAATTACTTGATGTCTGTAAAACATATCAGGCAGTGATGTGGTGTTATAACAGTGAACCAGCTGACCGGGGTTATTCAAAGAAAGCAGAGCTGCACAAGAACCTGCACGCTGACTGTCAGAGTCTTTAGCAGGGTTATTTTTAATTGGTTCAGTTTTAGTCATGAAAGCAGGAAAAATATTATCTGCCAGACGAAATGTTCCTCTGGAAAATTTTAGACTAAACGAGCATGAGCCAAGTGATAATTATGAAATCCTCATGAAAGGAGATGATATAACAGTAAGAGTGCATTTAGAAAAATGTCCTCAGAAGCCTCTGTCCTGTTTTGAGTTATTACTAAAAGGGATGACTGTTATGTAGCATAAGTGGGCGAACACTTAGTGTGAGCCAAATGCAAACTTGGTGTTATAATGTTTGACCTTAACACATCATCAATATGATCCCATAACATTAGCCTATTGAATTATATAGATTTGATATGAAAGATATGATATTTTACTAAGACATTTTACTGAATAGCTGATTGCAAAATTTAAAAAACTTTATCTATCACTGATTTCTCTTCAGGCAACTCTCGAGCCAGCACGCGCGCGTCAAGGGTCCTTACACAATAACAACATGGCTGCCCTCTGTAGAGGCAGACACCGGTGGAAAAGGACTAATTGTTTACACGTTTTGACACGAAACCTGACAGGTAAAAGTGTTTTGGTGACATATATCGTGTGCATACGGAGAACAGAGCGGGGTTAAGCTCACACACGGAGGTTTCTTATCGGTAACCCAGCTCAGCTTCCTGTCTGCTGCTGTTTAGTTCTGTAACATTCAACCTTCCTCAGGCTCTCTCCAGGCAGACTACATGTGGAAAAAGTTTCTTCTTTCTGAGGTGCCGTATTGTGTTTCTCAGTCTTATTAAGCAGCAGGTGTCAGGAGTGTTGAGAGCCGCTAAACGGGTTATTGACCAGCTGTTTCCACACCTGGAGAAAGACGCCAGTCACCGCGCGCTGCTGTTTGTTTTGGTTAAACTCTCAGCACTTTGCAGGGACTGTAATGAACTTTCACGATACAACTCTCTAATGTTTTGCTGATGAGCAGCTGTTGCTGCTTTTCGGTGGTCCTCAAAGTAGAACTAGCACATGATGAAAAAAACTTACTTTAACATTCACCTGCTTGTTCCTGCCCTTCAAGCTGTAGAGAAATAATTTGCTGAGAATAACACTGATAAACCTTTAGAAACAGTGTGAGTCCTTCTTTAAGTGTTCTTCACATTAAATTGACAGAAGTATGATCACTGGACTTTTTAGTGGCAGAGCAGGGAGGCTGATATGTAGACCAAAACCTTAAAAAGTCAGCTAAATGAATCATTTATAGGTTTACAGCTCTACTGTGTGTTCTCCTCATAATCCAATGTGCTCTCACAGGAAAGTATGACTATGACCTGGTGGTTATTGGTGGGGGCTCAGGAGGCCTGGCCTGCTCCAAAGAAGGTGAGATCCTTTAATTGTGTCTGTTATTTAATATTTGGGTACCTATGCTCAGCATACTGACATGATACTGACGTTGATACCGACATTATATCCTTGCTTACAGCGGCACAGGCGGGACAGAAAGTTGCTGTGTTAGATTATGTGGAGCCATCTGTTAAAGGTAACCGTGCTATGCAAGCCGATTACGGCCAGGAATTTTTAATGTTTAAACATTTAAAGGTAACATTGTTAAGTCTTCTTGAAATGCTTTTCCAAACAGGTACCAAGTGGGGTCTTGGTGGCACATGCGTTAATGTTGGCTGCATTCCTAAGAAGCTCATGCACCAGGCTGCTCTACTTGGCACTGCAGTCAAAGACGCTAAGAAGTACGGCTGGCAGATCTCAGGGCCAATCAGCCACCACTGGTAGGTCAACTGAAACTTTTAGAATACGTTTTTTTTTGTTCATTTAAGAGAAAAAAAAGTCATTTTCATCAGTTGCACCAAACTGACAAATGTTTATGAGCAGCTCCACAGCGCCATCTAGTGAAGTAAATGCAGTAGGACAAGGATACAGCTTGTGACTGCTCATCTGTCAAATGCAGCTAAACTTATGGTTTTGAATATAATTGTAGTTGGGTGAAAGACGTGTCGCTCATTTTTTTCTGTCCCTGAGGTTTGAATAACTATAAAAATGTGCAAAGTTCATAATAAAGTTATAATTTATTCAAAAATATGTTTTCTTTGCCCCCCTATCTTGAAATGCTTGATTTTATTATGTTTTGAGATAATATTGAGAAAATAAG
>JBAJHX010000076.1:4635421-4649296 GCA_037176925.1 Amniataba percoides | reverse complement strand
AGTTGATTCCAATTACTCAGCTATGCCTGTGAGCGAAAACACCCAACACCTGCACACCTCTGTCACACACCACACATGTCTGTTTATAGTATTACTGCTGGTATGTTTTCCAGGGCCACCATGGCAGAGGCCATTCAAAACCACGTCAGGTCTCTGAACTGGGGTCACAGAGTTCAGCTCCAGGACAAGTGAGTGACACCAGCACTCCTCGCTTCATTCAGAAATATTTAAACTAATGATGATGTCTCATTTACTAAAACATTTAAAGGCAGTGATGTGTCCTGAAGAGTTACTCTTTCCTTTGGATTTTATTCCATTATAGTCTAAATTTTTCCATCCTGTCAGTTATGGCTTAAAGTTTGTAAATTTTCACAAAGATGGAGGAACAGCCACTGAAGTTACTGAAATGCCTTCTTATCATAAACTTAAAAAAAAAAACCAGAAATTTCATAAAATGATTGAATCTTTATATTCATGTTTGCTTTCTTTAACTTTTTCTAAGTTTTGCTGATGAAATATGGCTGAAGGCTGTTTCTGTTGCTACACAGCTGAAGGATTGATAGTCAGTGGCCATGTGTTGATTGAGTGGCTGGCTGGAGGGCAAACAGATGTTAACCTGTGTGAATGTACCCGAGCTCAACCTGAAATGTTTTCAATCCAATTAGATCATTCGCTTGGACTCACCATAATAGTAATGCTTCTAATATGATTTCATTTCCTCTTAATTAACAGTTATCATTGAGAAGCTTTCACAACAGTAGAGAGACATTGTTAACCACAGTGCAAAGCATTAATTTCACAGCAGTGTTAATTATACTTCTAATAATAAAGAAGCAGAGATGTTAAACGAATGTCCCATTTTTAATCAGAAACAATTAAGTTAGATTTCCCTGCATGTTCTGTTGGTGTGAGTTTATAATAGCAGTCCGGGTAAAGAGATTTGTGTGACCTTTGCATTGTTGAAATTAGAATTAGTTGTACTCATTCTAAGTGTAAGGTCAAAACTATATTTTAAACAAATCAATCTAAAGTGAAAAATGGATTAAATGGATTCAATAATCAATTTTAATTAAAATGTTTTCAAAATTCAATCCCTGCATGGCAACAGCACGGTTTACTTCAACTGTCAACTGAAATACATTTCAACAGTGTCAAACAGTGTCACATAAAAATACAATTTATTTTCAATAGAATTGTAATTGTTGGCTAATTTACTGGAAATTGTGTTTACTCCTTAAAATGAGGCTGAATCAATGATGTAACAAAGTGGGTGTAACAAAGTATTAAGAAGTCCATAGAAACAATCTCCCTGTCTTTTTCCAATTTAGGTGTTCACTGTGTATGAAGCATAAAAAGATATAACTCAATACATCTGCTGCTAAAAGAAGACTAATACAACAACACATGCAGAGGACTAGGAAATATGTAAGAGGAATGATGCAATTCACCACCAGGTGTAACTGGCTGTTTGTTCTCTGTTGTGCAGGAAGGTGAAGTATCTGAACATGAAAGGAAGTCTGGTGGATGAACACACCGTTAAAGGACTAACTAAAGCAGGGAAAGAGGTGAGCTGCTAATTACTACAGAGGCCTTTATTTACACATTCAGTCAGTCCCAAACTGATGACTGATTTTTGATTGATAAAGATGTTTTAAACACTTCTGATGTTGCTGATTAAATATCATATATACAACATGTAACTTTATCACATGCTACTGCTGTTTTCCTTAACGTAAGTATGAACTGTTCCATTTAATTTGATTGAAATCTCTGCTATCATATTACTGTTGTATATTTTATTATTAGTGCAATATAAAATATGCATTTTATTCTACATTTTTAATGTTTCTTCTGGCTTCCTATTAAATTATTTAATCCAAATTCAGTTCAGCGATTCAGTTAAATTCTTCATTTATTTAGACACCTCCATACTTACTGAGAATGTGAGATTGTTCCATCATTGCCTCAGTGCAGAGTACCGTGGAGAGCACTTGCTTTCATTTGGCATTTCCTTGTTTTTTGAAGGATATGAACAAAGTTCTTTACTTCACATTTCCCTTCTGTCTCACACAGACAGTGCTGACTGCCAAGAACATTGTGATCGCCACAGGTGGACGGCCGAAGTACCCTGCGAATGTAAGCAACAATCCTATCATAATTCCCCCAACATGTTTTCTGTGCCAGCACGTTGTTTGGTTGATTGGTTGCCTGGTAGACAAACAGTGAAGAAAGAGAGCGCCTTCAGCAACAGGCCAGCCAAAACCACTGAAGTGATGTAGACTGTGGTTTGGAAACACTGCACCACGAGACACATGCAAGCCTCAGCAGTCAAAAGATAGCAGGTTTTAGATATCACTCTGTTCATTACTGATAGATCTGTTAAAGGCTGGTTGATAGGCAGATAGTTGTGTTAACAGCTTTACTCATATCTCAGGTCCCCGGAGCAATGGAGCATGGCATCACCAGTGACGACATCTTTTGGCTGAAAAAGTCGCCCGGGAAAACGTGAGGACACCCTTCACCTACACACGCACACTTTGCATTAAATTGTATTATTATGCATATGTTAACTATTTACTCAATTATTCCACAATTCTGAAAACATGAAAAATCTCCTGGTGATATGAGTGATTTTTCTTTTCTTTTTTGTTTTGTTTAAATGAAAATGGTCTGAATTAAAGAGAGTAAACATCAATGCAAATATTTCATCACTGCTTGAGTCCCAAAATAATAACGCCTTTTGTAAATACATTGTAGCATGCGAAGTATTGGTGACGTTATTCCCCATACAGTGAGCGAAACAGAACCTCTGCAGTATTAATGCCTTGCTTTTAACTCAGCGTGCTACCTCGCTCGCTGACACAACACGTCCCACTGTCACGCACTGTAATCATTCATCAGTGACATGCAGTTTGTTTTTCTCCCTTCCTGTCAGCCTGTCCTCGCCTCATGATTCAGATTAGCAGCGTGCATCCTGACCTTTACAGAACAAGCCCTTTAATCCAGCCATTTAGCCCCTGTCATCACCTGGTTAATTGGTCTTTCCCTGATGTTTCCTCTTGGCACGACGAGCAGACGTGACTAGTGGTTGTGGCGTACCTGGGTTGTGGTGGTTGTTTGCTTCACGGTGACAGATAAGCGGAAATAATTATTCCGATATTCAAGCTTCATGTGTATCTAGTCTGCCTGCACCTGGGGCGTGGAGTTTTTAATTGTTTTTAATTATGTTCTTTTTTGTTATTTTTTGGCCGGTTAATATATGTTTTATGTTTTTAGAAATTCATATGCAGAGCTTTGTTCCGTCATGCTGTTTTGTTTAGAACTTTCAGTTGCTCTATGACTTTAATTCTAAAATATCAGATTTTCCTATGTGGTTTAGATTTAGTAATCAATATGCTATTCAGTCTTTTGACCACTTGGTGGCAATACTTCACCATTTACAGTCAACAAATCAACATGTGTGCACCGTACCCATCTTTAAACAATTACCACTGTAGCGTTCATCCATTCAACAAGACACCTTTGTATATGAAGCAGAATTATCCATTCAGAGAGACCACTTGAGCTCAGGAACTTCTTTGATGTAAGAGTGTGATGGTTAGTGCAGTCCTCCACCTCCCCGCAGGCTGTTGAGGGGGCTAGCTGTGGGTTCGCAGGAGCTTTAGTTTCCTCTATAAGGGCACTCATCCGCACACACTCTAGCCGGAGCTGGAGATGTTGTTGTGCTGCCGAGCTGTCAGCTGTGCAGGTGAGGTCCGAGAGGCTGTTTCTGCCGGCAGGGCTGGTGTAAGAGGGGGTCCAGGCGAGTGATGGGTGTCTAATGGGTCTTGGAGCACATACACACCAGAGTGACAGATTTGGCCCCGGGGCCGAAGACCAGAGCTGGCTGCCATCATCAGGCTATCAGGAGAAAACACTGAGCACGTGCCAGCAGGACTGTGATACTGGTCTAAGGATAGGCCAGCACTTGAAATGAGTTGGAGCAGTGTGCAGGTTTGCGTTGTGTTGTGTATCGTTGTGTTGTGTTCCCGGGAACGTCCTGCAGCAGTTTGTTGCAAAGCAGCACAGATGGCTTCTCAGCAACTGTTGAGAAATAAAACATTCACAGGGTCGCTCCTGCATACATTCATTCTGTGCTCCTGTAATATTGGCAATAAGCCACTAACAAACGCCACAGCAGCCCCACCGTACATATACCTAACTGATGAATTAAAGCGCCAACATGAATACAGACTCATGCCTGAAGTGTAAAAATAACTACCTTCATCTACCTGGAGTGAGGAATGTGAGGAACATGAAGTAAAGCTAATGCATCAAATAGAGTTAGTAAAATAATAAAGTCAAAATGTGGGAAATTGTCCTTTATAAGAAAGCTAATTCAGTCTACACGAAAACATACTTAATTTAATGCAATATAAGGGTCAGATAAATGCATTCTAGGAAAATCTGTTGGCCAATTAAATGTCAGCTTCAGCCAAAAAACTTGAATTTGTTTAAATGAAATAGGTATCAATTGTACCAGATATTCGTATTACTACTAACACTTACCTCTGAAAACCTAAATGTTTCGATCACATTTGAGATTTGTTCTTTTGTTTTTATAGTAACTGCATCTCTCGTGGTCTAAACTTCATTTTGGGAGGTTTGATACTCACCAAAATGAAACAAGAAAGGTGTCTTTTTAGTGATTTATTTCTTTCAACTAAAAGGTAACAAAATAACTGTATTCATTTTTGCATTTAGGATTTAATTGTTGTTTCAGTTAGATTGTCATGCAGTTAGTGTAGCAAGACTAAAGATCAAAACAGTGATGTAAAACGTACATGTGGCCCAGGAGAAATAAATAGGCTGAACTGCCTTCGGGAAGTTTAAGCAACATTTGATGAAAGTATCAAAGCTCGCATCAAGGCTTTGCAACAAAAACCACCCACATTTTAGACAGATGCAGTATCCAAATGGAGTGTTTATCGGTACTCAAGGTTAACTGGCTGCCACAGATAGTCAATAGCAAACCTCCTTCCTCAGGAGTTGTGGTATCAGGGAAGCCTTGGCTCCAGCTCCAGACCACATGCTACCACTCCGCTGTCAGGAGCCAAACCTCCAGAGTTTTATCATGTTTCTGTTTGGGAGTCCAGTGTTGTGTGAGACATGAACCACAGGTGGACCCTCACAGTGACTCCTTTTAATCGAAACTTTTATAGTTCTGACTGTTTGTTTCATCCCTGTGATATTTTCCTTCATCCTGCAAAGTAGTTTGTCTTAAACATAGATGGAAACCAAGGCGGAGAACAGGTAGTAGAGTAATGTTGCTACATTTTAATTCAGCTAATAGGATGAAGATACTGTCTGCTGAACTGGCTTACCCACACTTTAAAATCAAAATAGTTGAAGACAAGCTCCCACAGTCCCACTAAGATCACCTGAACTGTGCATGCAATGATTATTGCAAAATATTACATGTGTATATGTGTGGTACATAACCCAGATATTAGTGTCAGCTGTTCTCTTTGAATATACATTTATATATATATATACATATGTGTATATATATATATATATATATATATATATGTATATGTATATATATTATATATATTGTATATATTATATATATTTTTCCACAAAATATGAACATTTAAGGATGTACAAAGCTGGTAATGTAACATCTTGAAATACTGCATAAAACATTCTATAATTTTTTTTAAATGTCTGTAGGCGGCCTTGGGCACATTTTCCATTTGTCCATTTTTTCTGTGGGCAGGCAGCTTGAGAGTTTTTTTCAGCCCTTGATCGATGAACAGTTCATGCTTCAGATTTTTTCATTGAAGAGCAATTTAATATTTTGCCTGTAGAATACAAATACTGATGGATGAACATTTCCACTCTTCCATTGCTTCACTTTTTTGCCCGCATGCCCCTGGATGTTCAACCTTTTGTTAAAAGGGGTCAGAAGGGTTGTGAAGGATCAACAGCTGTACAGACTCCAGACCAAGTGTACAATGAAAAGGAAGAAGGGTTAAGAGAAAGGAGACAGTATGTCAGTGATGAAAGTGTAAAATCAAGCCAGAGCTCTCTGCCTAATCTCCTTTAAGCTACTTCACAATAGGTGTTAAGTGTAGCTGTGCATTACGCAGACGTAGAAAAAATGGGCACCGGAGCTTTTAGTGGTTAGTAAGAGCATGGACGAGGGCAGGATGTGCCGCAGGCAGCCCGAGCTGTCAGCTGAGCAGACCTGAGGGAGGGAGGTCTGGGTAGGAGCGTTAGAAACAAGCGAGAAAAGGGCCTCATCCATGCGGGTGACGGGCATCACTCAGCCGGCTGATGTGTGGACTTGAGCCCTGAATGTGGCACACCCAATCTGCAGGGATTAGCCTAAACGTTAGCAATTAGCCCTCCTCAATGCCACACATCTCAGGGCTGGATTAGAGGTGTGATTCACCTGGACCACACACACACACACACACACACACACACACACACACACACACACAGCTTTTACTGTCCATGTTTTATACATTTTCTTCACACCTCTCCACCTCCAACGGAGGTTCTGAAGTTGTGTAATTCATCACCTCTCTAATTCTAGGATTTAAAGTAAACATTTTCCACTTTGACTTGCTTTATTTTGTTTGGCTTAAGTGAGCCGCACAGATGATGAAATGTATTTTTATGCTATCAGTAGTTTGGCTAAGAGCTTCTCTGCATTTGTGTTTTGCAGGCTCGTAGTTGGAGCCAGCTGTATCCTTTGTCCGCCAGAGATCTTGCAAATGAAGCCACCGGATAAAGTCCGATGTAATCAACAAAGAAACAGTTACGTTACAAGATTAATAAAAAAAAGTCACATTAACATCAGACCAGTTTCAAAAAGAATTCCTGAATAACTCTTGGCATTTGTTTTATGCTGCCATATTTGATGTTCACGGTATGTGGCAACCATTTGTTAAATCATGATAAAACACACGTTATCTTGTTTATATATGATTCCGCCTTATTTTGCTTGAAGGTTTTGTTTTTTGAGTATTCATGTGTTATAGCCAACCATCAAGAAAAACACTGAAGTCCTTAACACAGTGTTGCTCAGATGTGGCTCTGGAGTGTGCAGGTTTCCTCACTGGCATCGGCCTGGACACCACAGTGATGGTTCGCAGCATCGCCCTCCGGGGGTTTGATCAGGTACTGCTCCCTGAACTACACACTGCATACTCTGGCCATCATGGTAGCGATTTGTTGTGTTGTTTGAAGGTGGATATTCTGTTTCAGCAAATGGCAGGTCTAGTGACAGACTACATGGAGGCATACGGGACCAAGTTTGCATGGAAGTGTGTCCCAAAGAGAGTGGACAAACTCTCCTCAGGAGCCCTGGAGGTGACGTGGACTGACACCCACACAGGCAACGAACACAAGGACACCTACGACTCTGTGCTGTGGGCAGTTGGTGAGTGTGTGTGTGTGTGTGGCTGTGTGTGGGACACATCTTGGGTCAGTTTGCTTCAATCTGAAACAAACCTGAGTTCATGTTCTAGTGCAAAATAAGATTGAGTCATGAACTGGGCAAAACCCTCAATGGGATATTGAATTATACTTGTTAAACTGACAGTACAATAATTAAGTTCTTATCCTTTATTTTCAAAACCTCTCGAGGGATTACATGTGATTCACCACCCTTATTGTTTCCCATTTATCTCCGTGAAATAAAACAAAAGTATGACTGTTCTCCCTGCCACCATCAGTTTCATTGTCATCCTCGATATAGTGCAGTGTCAGCAGATAGCGGAGGAATCAAGGCTGAAAACAAAGTAATAAAGCCTGAGTGATGAGAATGGCTAGGGGAAGTGTTAATCACCCACCGCTGGCTCTCTGGTCGGAGAAGGGCAGGACGGGGCAGGATGCACCCAGGCACAGGGTCACCGCGTTCCCCGCTTTGTTCTCCCTGTCTGGGCCTTCCTGCCCATGCCAGCCCTGCGGAAACCAACCCTGCATCTGTCACTGCCATCCCTGCCCGCGGCCCTCTGCCTGCCATTACCACCAGCCCTCCTCCTCCTCCTCTTTCTCTTCTCTCTGTTCTCTGTTCTATTATTTCACCTCCCCAGTTCCACCAGCAGTGTGAGTAACAATGTAGGCAGCATCCGTCAGGGCCGCTGCCATCAGCTTGTTTGTGCAGAGCCTTTTCGAAGTCAAAGCCCTGCTTCTGAAAATCTGACTACCAGGCTTTTCCAGCACCGGCTTCACTGAACTGCCTGGTTTATTCGGGTGGTGTGAGAGGGAGAGAGATTCCTCTCTTGCTTTGTGCGTGTGACAGCAACAAGGATGTGCGTGACCCTGCAGCTGAGATGACGTTCGTTCTTCCCTCCTGTGGCTGAATTCCCACATCGTCCCAGCGTGGGACTGCTGGTGAGAGTGATATTTGCATTGAGTGCATGTATCAGTGGGTATTCGGACATGCGTGAGACGCTGCTGCCCCGATGTTTCCTATGTTCATCACCTAAACTCAACGACATTTTGGGTCCTCGCAAAAGCAGGCAGTTAAATGACCTTCGGTCTCAATTCAAATTGAACCACACTATAATGTAAGACTGTTTTTAGCCTCTCTCACATTATAGTTTAGATCAAATGCATGAAAAATGTAATTTTATGAAATTAATTTGTCCAACAGCACCACAAGATCAATCACCACCAGCTTTCTTAATCGTCTGTCAGAACAGTGTTGCATATTAAAAGGGTTTTTTCGAACATTGTCCTGACACCAGCAGCACTGTCCTTGTGTCAGTGCTACTAGCTGAAACCTTACGAGGACCAGACTATATCCACGACCCCTTTTGTTTCCATACAGTTTAGTGAGAACCAGTAACGCCGTGGCCTCTGCTCTTTGATGTGTGCACGCAGGAGTTATGAGTACAAGGCCACTTCCCTTTACTGTGACCTTACACTAGGGGCCAGCCAGGGTCCCAGGCCTCTGTGGAGTTATTAAAGGCCAGAGGGGAGTGGGGGACAGTATCACCACTGTTTGCCACATCCTTCTCGCAGGCTCTGCCTCCCTCCACCTTTCCCCTTCGTCTTCCTGGCCTCATGGCCGCTCCCCTGTCCAGGTGTGCCCGCAGAAACACACCAGGAAACAGAACATTTCCACACTTCCTGTCTGCATGCAGACAGTGTGCACATTAGTCTTCCTCCCCATGAGCTCTACAGTACTCAAGGATGTCATTTGAAAAGGTTTCCTCTTTTTTTAAAAAAAGACATTTGACTGTCTCAGTTTTATAAGTCACTTATTCTTCACTCTCTCAGTCTGTGAGGATCAGGCTGCAAACTTTACTTTTCAGTGCAACTGGGAAGTAGTGTATTATGTAACCAAAAATATTATTCCTATCAAATAGATGGTTTTAGGGAAAGAACGTTATTACTACAACTCAGAGAATATCAGCTTTGTTTTTTGTAGTAGTTTCAGAAAAAAAAACACAATTCAATATTCTTTTTAGTTTCAAATTAAGGTGTTTGTTTCTATAGTATATCAGATGAGTTACACTGAAAAGAAAGGATCCTCAAAAGATTGTTTTACTTTGTCTCATTTTTCAAATATAGTTTTACATCAGTCCACAACTAAACACTGTTTAGATATCTGAGCTTCCAACTATAATAATCTAAATGTCCATTTTAAAATCAACAGCAGCACCTGATCCTGTTTAAACCTGCTGAAAATGTGGATTTGTGTCTTTTAGTATTTCTCTATTAAAGAAAATGTTCACCTCTTAATAAGCATGTGACTGACAACAGTAAGTATATTTTGATTCAAATGTCAGTGGCAGTCACCTTCATGTCTCAAAGGAGTTTATCCACAGACATTGCAAAGTTTTTCTACATCTAATGGACTCCATTTCCATTTTAAAGTCTTTTTGGCCTCCCAGAGAGCACGTAATGAAAACCAAAAAAAGTAGTGTCCCCCTCACGTCGCTTTCGCCTTTGTTCATTTGATTGATCAGATAAGCGTCCAGCTCTTATTTTAACTTCTGGAGGGTTTTTGTGGCTAATTAGCTTAGCATTCTGGAGGCTTCCTCTTAATGTCACAACAGGCTTTGTTCAGATTGGCCAATCTGTCAGACCACGGTGTGTGTGCGTGTGTGTGCGTGTGTGCGTGTGTGCGTGTTTTTTTGTCACAGCTCCCACCGAGTCCGTTATCAGCCTCCCACTGTTGTTGTGTCCTCGCTGTACAATGGAGCAGTGGTCTCTGTTACAGTACAGTGACTGGAGCTGCAGACAGGAAGGCCAGATATGTAAATGTCTGTTCTTACAAGTCAGATTGTGCAGATATAGGTTTTGTAGGCCAGCACTGACATTTTTGGAGTAACTGATGCTAAAATGAAAAAGGCAGAAAATATCAAGTTTATGTTTCAGCTGCAGAAATGTATTGTCAGGATATGGACCATTATGGGAAACTCAAACTAATGAAATGCTTTATTTTAACCTTCCCTTTTATAAATCATACACAAACTTAATAAATGATTTATAACACACTGCAATGTCAGTTTACAGGATTATAAAGCATTTAACAGTCAACACTGATTATAAATGATTCAGAGGCAGGTTTAAAACAGTTTCCAAAAATGTGTTCAAAACTCCTGAATTAATAATAAAATGAAAATGTTCTAAAGTTCTACAGCAGCAGATAGAAAACTATATTTATGAATGATTGAATAGGTCGTAATTCTATACACAATATAATAAATGAATCATATTTCATATTCATATAAAGTATGACGAAATTTTTTATGTGATTACTGCTGTTATTCATTCTGCCATTGACAAAGTATTTCTATAACATATAAGAAAGTAAAATGCTTCACAAAATGAGTTAGAATTGTTGACCATAACACTGATAATACTTCACAATCAGTTCAATGCATTATAGTGTGTTATAAACCACTTACAAGTCATTTACATACCTCATTTGAAAGTAAAGTAAAAAATCTTTAAGGTGTTAAAGGTCTTTATGGCAGGGTTTGATAAGGAAAATATTCTGGATATATTGCTCCTTTAAATGCACAGTTGAAACAAAAAATAGGGAGAGAAATCTCTTAAGATGAAAACATGTTTACATAAATAGCTAAATTGCACTGTAGTTAACAAAAAATTACATCTAGACAGGGACATTTATATGCAGACTGTTCCAGAGTTGTAGACATACAGGACAAGAAAATATTTACAAGTCTTGCTTTTGGGAATGAAGCAGGACTGGCCAGCCTCGCCTCTGTTCGTCTCTGTGCTCACCATCTCCCTCAACCACCCAAGCTGTGGAGCACTAGACATGTCCCTGTAGCCCCCCCGGTCTGAGGAGAGTGGCAGGACGTTGTTCTTCGGCTCCAGCCAGGAAAAGGGGTCTCGGGGGTTTGTTTTTTTTTGCCGTCCGATAGCATCTACATGGGTAGCTCAGGGCTGGCTGTTTATTATGTTACCCAGGCAGGTTGTGAGGAGCTATGGGGAGGAGGGGGGAGCGAGCGGTCCGTGCACCATCACCATAGAGACTCAGTGTCGACAGCATCAGTCAGCCGTCCCCCAGGAAGTGTCAGAAATCACACCTTGGGCTGTCCTGGGGGTCGATGGGATACTGATTCCCAGCTGCTCATCAGTTTCTCCTCCTCTGTGCCCCTCTCAGCTGGCCAGATGTTGATGTTGTTTTCTAATTTAAGAATTCTAAATTAGGGTTTGACTTTCACTTTTGTTTCAAGGCCAGGTACTAGTGTTGGAAGATTAAACTGGTGATTGTTGATAAGTCAATTGCTTGACTAGTGTTTGGGTGGTTTCAGTGCAGAACTGATCACAGATCACAGGGAGCCTTATTGTTATATTAAGTCTTCACTCTTGGTGAGCCAGCATAACTCCCATAGTTCCTGGACAAGGTTTTCCATGTTGGATTGGCAGCAGCGGCCTTACAACCTCAGCAGAATGTGTTATGAAGAGCGTACAGAGAGCCCCTCTCCTCTCCCACACCTCTGACTCTCCTGAGAAGTAATGTAATATTCTCCCTGTGTTGTTTCCTTCCAATGACCTCAGGCAGAGCCCCTGAAACCAAAGCCCTGGGCCTGGACAAGCTGGGTGTGCAACTCTACAGGGAGACGGGGAAAATAGTTGTGGGTGCTGACGAATCCACCTCGGTGCCAAACATTTTTGCTTTTGGTGACATTGGCGAGGTAGGCATTGTGATCACACCCCACACTGACAGCAGGAACAGCACTCACAGCAGACATCAATGGAAAAACACTGCACATAATTATTAGTCTTAGTTTAGACTGTAGAATTCAACACAGTGCCAAAGTTGCTATGAATATTAATAACAAATTGTACAAAGTAGATTGTTGATGCTGGACCTTAAGCTTGTGCTCTACATGAGCTAAACAAAGCACCAATGACCCAAAATAATAGAAATAGGAGTGTATACAATTTCCTTAGAAGACATACAGAAGGTCCTTATCATGAATTAAAGTCAATACATATGAACTGTCAAAAGTGAATAAATTCTAGATAAAACATTAACATTGTGTTTGTTCCACTTTTACTTTACTTCCTCGTTGTCTGGGGCCGCACAGACTGCACTGCTTCATGTGTAAAAAGCACAATAATAATTGCAAAATCCTTTTTTTTCCTTTGAAGTGTTTCCTTTTCCTTTTTTTGGCATTATTAAAACCTGATAGATAGAAAAGTGTTCTTTTGCCACTGAGCTTTGCACATTGAGGAAGGTGACAAATCCTAAGCGTGAACAAAGTTATCACGTTAAATAATACTCAGTGTTTCATTTGTGCACACATACAACACACATTATCCACCGGTGAGTATTAAGTGAAGATGCTCTTGGCCGCTTTCTTATAATCTCTGCCATCGTTAGTGTGTTCTGTGCTGAACTAGCCGTGTTGATACTAGTTATACCTGCTGCATGTAATGTCAGTGTTGTTTTTGCACCACGACCAGCTGTGTGCTTCCTTCCTGCCTCCCAGGCCTCATGACGCACACACACACTCACACTCTTTTTGACTGACAGCTCGCTTTGATGAGCCGTGCTTTACCCGATCTGTCTGTCAGCTTTTCACAGCAGCAAAGTTTTTTTGATTTTTTTTTTTTTTTTTTTAATAGCAGGGAGATTGATATCCCAATTTGTCCAGTGCTTTGTTAGTTTCTGTTCGTCTTAGAAAAGAGCGCCAAGAAATGCATTATAATGACGAATGACAGTTACTGGAATACCAGAGCACACATCCAGATACATGCGGGGGTGCAGGAGACGTTTTGGACAACAGGATGTGCAGTGGTAATTTAACAGGTTTAAGTCATGGCTTTAGAATTGCCCCGCAGCCCTACTGTTTCCTGCACCATTCAGTTGTGTGTGTGTCTGTGTGTGGATCTGTGTGTTTGTCTGTTTTGGCAGACATCCAGAATAATAAAGGCAAAAACACTGAAACAGAGAAGATGTGAGCTAGATGGTTTAAACTTTGAGCACTTATGTCAGTCACTGTCTCATGGTCCACCTTGTGTGTGAGTTTGTTTAAGAACTTTATGTCTGTACTGAGTATTAATATGTGTAGGATTTCCAAATGGTTTAAACATTACACTCCTTTTAAATATAGGAAGGTTTTCTACAACAATTTATAGCTTTCAGGACTCATGTGTTTAAGATGTTGTTATACTGAAGTAAATTTAGTTGTTTCTTGTTTTTAGGGTCGTCCTGAACTAACCCCAACGGCCATCAAAGCAGGAAAGCTTCTCGCGCGCAGACTGGCTGGTCAGAGCACTGAGCTCATGAACTATGACAACGTAAGACACACACACATGCTCTCTCACACACTCAGAGGCTGATAATTTCCTTCATCCTTCCACAGCTTGTGTTTGTGTGGCTTT
>JBAJHX010000076.1:4595648-4635321 GCA_037176925.1 Amniataba percoides | reverse complement strand
ACACACACATGCTCTCTCACACACTCAGAGGCTGATAATTTCCTTCATCCTTCCACAGCTTGTGTTTGTGTGGCTTTTAAGTCGATTGTTTCAAGCTATAATTTGAGGCAAATTATAACCATCTCTGGTGTCTTCTGGTTTGAGTCTCTGGTATACCCACGCATCTTAAAGTACCTCCAGTCTCTCTTCAGGATGAGTCGTGGCATAAACATACCAGCATTTTCCCAAAAGTCATCATTCTTCATTGTCCTTTTTATACTATACTTATGTTCAATTCTTCTGCAAGTCTTTTATTCGGTTTTATTCCACTGCTGTGAATTTTAATATTCACATGGGGTCAGAGAGATTTCTAAAACCGGAATATTTGTTTGATATACTGTGGTTTTCACGTCAAATAAATGGGTTCCAAATATATCAATGTATTTTGATGTTACTTTTGAGTTCCCTTCATGGTACTGAAATACAGAGCAGGGGTAATCATCACCCCGTAACACATGACAACTCTCAGACCTGAATGACTTCCAGAAGAGATCGATAAACCCTGTTGAGTTTTTCTTACAATAGGAGTCCAACTAGTGATCATTTTCATCTTCAGTTTATCAGCTAATTATTTCTTTATTATTATTTCTATAATGTTGTGTGTATTATATTATTTTTTATTTCTGCGTGTGCGTTTTTACATCAGGTGCCCACAACAGTGTTCACTCCCCTCGAGTACGGCTGTGTGGGTCTATCTGAGGAGGAGGCTGAGAAGAGACATGGAAAAGATGGCATAGAGGTAAGATAGATGTTTTGCTATAATAGTGCAGCAAAAAGTGAGCTTCTAACTGTGAATAATTCCAGAAAGGAATTATAAAGGAATCTTGAAATGTAAATGATTACCTTAAATTTCAACATAAATGTTCTCCAGCTTCATTTAGCTTTTATTTTAGAACATGATTATATGTCTTATCAAACCCATAAAATGTAATCTTTTGGCATATGATATCATGAAATTTTTCTTTTTGGTTCAAGGTTACAGCAGTGTTTGGGTGTCAAAATAAAATAATATATTTTCCATAATTTCCAAGTAGCCTGTAAAATTATTTGATTTACTTTCTAAAATGAATGAAACAACAAGTCTTACTACATGTACGACGAATTATGTTTCTAAAACTGCACACGCTATATTATATCAACACAGAACTATTGTAGCACTTGTGACTGCTTCATTATGGGTTCTGTTTCTTCATAAATGGAGGAATGGCTACATGCCACATGTGTACAAAGAAAGTTACACAGGCAGTGTTTGTGGCTTGTTGCTGCCATCAGCCTGCATGAAACATGCACTGTTCCATAAGCCCTAAACAAACATACAATACAGCAGCGCAGCTCTGTATTTTACATGCTTGCGTACGTGAGCGGTGTGCCAGATGCTAGCCAACACCTGCACGAGGTCGCCGATAAACGGTTTTAGCCGGTGAGGTGGGGCTCCTCGCTGTGACTGACAGGCGAGCAGGAGGCCTGATTGAGGTGTGTATGGGGTGATGACAGGCGCGCCGAGATCTGAGGAAGAGCTGCAGCACCAGCCCCGACAGCTGCACGGCCTTCGCAACTTGTGTCGGCACGTTGGCCCGTAGAATAAAACGCACTATGCGCACATTTCCAGTGAAGAGTTTTAAATCAGCCTTATCTTAAGGAATCACATGTATTTATTCTATTTATATACAAATGTTTGTTGTCAGATTTTTACAGTGTGTTTATATCAGTGCTCATAAAATCATTCCAAGTGTGTTGTTGAATTGAATTGAATTGAAAAACTGTATTTAACTTTTGGGCCATAACCTGCACTAATTATTTTGCCTTATTGCATTGCACAAATTAATCTTAACATGAATCAGCTCTTTGTGTAATTTGTGTAAAACAAATGCATTGTCTGCAAAGTATTTTTTGTTGTTGTTTTTATTTTGTTGTTCTTCTTTTAGTTGCTATTTTCAGAAAAAGTAAATCCACCGTATTACAAATTGTGCACTGAAGAGATCATCAACATCCCTGCTGGAAACTCCCTCAGACTTTTGTTTGCACATTAGTAAGCTCTGCTGGTTAAAGCAAAGATCCACAAGAAGCTATTTGGAAATCACTGTGAAGTACTAATTGGCTGTCAGCAGAACACAAAACCAAACTGCTCAGACCAAAAACCACAATAATATAATCTGTCAGACCTTTTTTTGATGTGCTTTGTCCTCTGTTGTCACGTCTGTGTAGGTCTACCACGCTTTCTACAAACCTCTGGAATTCACTGTTGCAGAGCGCGATGCCAGCCAATGCTACTTGAAGGTAGGGTTAAATTGAGCTTTTTTATAGACTTATTTTAACAGACTTTGTTGGAATTTTATTCACCATAAAGGTTAATGAAGCTCTTTGTACTTAATGTTTATGAGATGCATGATCTGTGCAGACACATAGTTAAAGGTTCAGGCTGCTGCTCCAAGGACATTTTGAGAATGACTGACTAAAATGAAAGAGTATGAATGGTCTAAACATTAGGTAATACTGCCAACCTTTGATTTGCTCATCTGTCGCCGGCCGAGTCAGTTTTGGGATGCAATTTTCCTGCTCTACCAAGCAAAAACATAAAATGATCCTAAAATGTGATACTTAGTCTGACAGTGACAGCTAAATCAGACGAGTGCAGCAGATTAATTGTTAAGATCAAAGGTACCATCAACACCTCTTTGGCTTAAATTCAGTTTCTGCCTTCTTAGGTGGTGTGTGAGCGGGCTGGAGACCAGAGGATCCTGGGTCTGCACTTCACTGGTCCAAACGCTGGAGAAGTCACACAGGGCTTTGCTTTAGGCCTCCAGTAAGTTTGATTTATTCTGAATTTTATTTAATATAGATTTGTCTTTTTATTTTGTGCATTTATTGATCTAGTCATCTCAGTTTATATCTTATGTTCTATGTTGCATAATATATGTAGTCCAGTATATGTTAAGATGCCTGACTACTGCAAGCATTAGGCAGGAAGTCTTCACGGGAGTTAAGTGCATCACTGTTACAGAAGTCACTGAACTGAAAGGATAGTAGATAACTTATAGAGTCATGAGTGTGAGTGAAAGCAACTTGAATGACCTTTCTGTGTGTTTCTATGTATCTCAGGTGTGGAGCAACGTATTCCCACCTGTTGCAGACAGTAGGCATCCACCCGACCTGTGCCGAGGAGGTTATCAAGGTCGGGATCACAAAGCGCTCCGGCCTGGACGCCACAGTCACAGGCTGCTGAGGTTAAGCTCCCCGGTCTCTGAATGCTATTTGAGCACGCGGGGTCCCTCTGTGGGAGTAGAAAGAAGTTAGCCTGGGTCCATCCTGCTCTTTCTCCTTGTCCCTCTCCTGCCATGTGGCCCTAAAATGGCCCCCAGTTTCTCAGAGCTGTCTGGGATTTTGCTGTACTTCATGCAGGTCATCACTGGCTTCCCAGGTTAGTGTTACTGCAAAGTCATGTGATAACCAAGACCACTCTTATTCCACATTCATTCTTGTTGTGAATGTGTCCTCTAAAGGCATGTAAGCTATAGATCGGGTTAGTGAGAGCTCTGACCGCGAAGTGAGCGTCTTTTAAATAAACAGGCTCATCAATCAGGATTAAGGCCTCCGCTCAGGGTTTTGTTGAAATCGTACGAGAACCGTGGAGCGAGCCCTAAAGTTTTTCTGAATATATATTCTGCAAATATTGTTGTTTCTCTGGCTGTACTTCCTGTCCATTAGTCTTGGAGGTGACACATACCATACAACCTCCCCCCATGACACTGATGGATAGCCCCGGGGCAGTCGCCACAGCGACACCGCCCCATTTCCCATGGACACACACAAACAGTCAGCGGGCTGCCTGTCAGTCAGCCAGCTAAGACCTAGCCAGGGAGCCCCGGCTTGTTTCGGGCCCGGCAGACCCCAGACCCCTTCCTTTTCCTCCCATGCCCTCCTCCAACCCAGTGCATGAAAGAATACAGTGGGACTGCAAATATGTGCCGTCAAAAGCTGTGAGGATGCAGCAGCCCAGCCACAAGGAAACTCTACCTGTTGATACCAGCGCTTAGCTAGAACTGTACTCCTCAGCCTCACCCAAAGGTGGCACTGTTGCCCTCCAGTTCTCCACTGTCCTCTGATTAAAGAATGGCGGACAGGCTCAGGTAGTCAATGGATAAAACATAAGCCTGAATACATTCAGGTTGCACATTTAATCCCTTTAATCCCTATAAAAGATATCTGCTTTTGGCTGAAGACTGAAAGCAGACTGGCTTTAATGGTGCCAGACTGATAAGGGTTATCTGTTGTGTATTTACATGGATGGCAGGTAAGGTCTAAAGAGTCATCACCCCCAGAGATAAGGTAAGTTGTTTATATCAATAAAGCAGTAATAGACCGCCACAGTTTGCCAAAGTGCTCAAATGTTCAACCTGCTGGCTGCGCAGGACATCTTGGGTTTATTAAAAGGGGGAGGAGGAGGAGGGTTGGGGGGGTGCTGTCAATAAAATGGGTTGCTACAAAAATCAGGGGACCCTAAGAGGAGGCTGCTGGGCGTAGTTTATTTTTATTTGAAGTCTAATCTGCCCGGTCTGATTAATGATTTCGATGAGGGGAGTGACAGTGTGCCAGGAGATGGAGAGAGGAAAAAGAAAGAGAGAGAGGTACCACATTTATTTGGACCTAGGCCAGAGGAGAGAGAGAGCAGGAGAGCAGAGTTTCGGCCCTGGTTGGGGAGGGAAGGGGGATTCCTGTGTGCTCTGTTCAGGGCCGAGGTGCTGACTGAAGGACCCTGACCTCCGCTCAGCAGGAACAGCTTGACTCTATCACTCGGAGCACAGAGGGCTCACATGCCGCGGCGCTGCACGGCAGGAGCCTGGGGGGGGGGGCTCACGGTGGATGGGGGGGTGTGATGGCCGGGGAAAGGACAGAACCAACCAACCAGCCAACCAACACAACAGTGAGCAGTAGCAGTGTGTTTGCCCAGGGTAATTGAGTCTGTGTTCCTGTGCTTAACGAGCCACTTCAGAGACCTCAGGGTGGGCCCGAGGTAACGGGAGGGAAGTTATTGAGGCCATCAGTGTAACTGTAATGTCTGTTTGCTTTTTGCCCTCTATTTCCTCTCTGCTTTTTCTCGTCCGCTCTATTATTTTATACACACTAAGGCTGTCCATGCCATTTATGTCATATCTGTCTAATCTCATGATGTCTGATCGTTGTTGATCTGTCACGCCCAAGACTTGACCATTTTACCTCAGCTGTTTCCTTACGGGGGGGAGGTCAGGGTTCAAATTTCAGGTCGGCCAGTTAATGATGACCCGCACTAAAACCCAAAACTGGGGAGTGCAGGCCTGATGTCACCTGGCCACCAACTTTTCTAGTTGTAAATAGAGATGTGTAATTTGCCATTAAGGCTTTGTTATACATAATTTATATGTAAAGTAATAATGCACAGCTACAGAATGCACAGTGTTACCATTAAAGTAATGATGCCCACTGATTGAGTGTCCTGTGTCCTGCATAAATGACCGTGAAGACGCTTGCATCTGTGCAGTACATTCATGTGCATGAATGTGAGCACGTTCACTGAAGAAAACAGCAGCAAACAGAGTTCCTTCACTCCGAGATCCTATACTGCGTGAGGACGAAACTGATATGCATTACTGATAGAAAATAAAACAGAAAGTAACAAAATAATTAAATGTATAAATTATGAACATAAATTTTTAAAGGAATAGTGTTTCCTCCAACATTTTTTATGTCTCGTTTACTTTCTTGCAAAATATAAAATTTAAAGATCAGTGCTATTGTCATGTTTGCATGGTAAATATGGAACTGTAGTTTGCATACAGTTAGTCTAGCTTAGCAGTGTGTTTCTGTCCAAAGGTAACAAACAAATAAGATCTAATGTGATAATTAGTGAGCTTAGAGGTGCTGGTATGTGGGTTTTATTTCCTTTGGACAGAACCTGGCTAACTGTTTCCCCATTTAAACACTTTGTTCTGATGGCTGCAGCAGTATAAATAATCAGTACATAAGTAAATGTGAGAGTAGTACCAATGACTGCAGCCTACAGTGTGTCTGATTGTGATAAATTAGATTTATAATGCAGTTTGACCTGAATCCTCTAAATCAAAAGGAAACAGGTAAGAATATCTCCAGATTTTGACCTATTACTTAATTAAATTAAAGTATTGTAATTAAAGTAATTGTTGGTGAGAAAAAGAAAAAAAAGTCATAGTATTTGGTGCATCTGATCTGTACAGGTTTATCTTCAAATATGCAAATCACTGGGTCTTAATATTAAGCAGTGTCACACGGGGTGGTCACACTTTGACCCACAGTCGTTTCTGCTGACAGGCAGCTCTGCTATGCGGCCCTGTCACTCAACCCGCTGCACCAACAATGGCAGAAATTCCACTGTGTTTGTTTGGTTAAGGACAGGGCTCTCTGAAACCCCTGAACCTCCTCAGGATCCACAGCAGCCTCACTCACCCTGAGAATGAAGTCTGGTGTCAGTCCTAACCCAGACAGCAAGAGTAAAGTTCACCCGCCATCTCAAGAATAGTCAGTCCCATTTAGCAATTGTGTCTCCCCTCTCCCTCCACAATGGAGCAAACAAGCTAAATCCACCTTGAAATGCACTTAGTAGAACATGTCAACATGTCAGGGAGCGCTCGGTTCTACGCTCCGTCTTAATCCGGCCCATTGAACGCTGACAGTTGTCTGTGAGTCAGACATTCACTGGGCCTTTGTCACTTCAATTCTTGAGCCCTCACAGCCATGCTGGAAGAGCAGAACCCTCAGACGCAGGTTAAAACACACATGTTGGACATACAGCCCCACAGCCGGAGCAAAAGCCTCGGGAGGAGGAGAAACCGATACATACCTTGTGTAAACATTAGCGAAAAAATGACGGTAAGAACAGAAAAGGCTCAACGTAGGTGAGGATTATCCCTGAGAAATGAATGGGGGCCAATTATGACTGCTCTGTTGTACTGCCAGTATCTGGCTCAAGAACTGTCAGCCTGAGATGCCTGCAGGGCCCGGACAGGGTGCAGTGGCTGGGGAGGGGGTACTAAGGAGGCTTGATGTGGAAAAAGGGGGCCCTCAGACTGGTAAGCCAAGGTGAGTCTCTAAAATAGATTTTGGTGCTTTCTCCCTCATCTGGCCTCCCAAGTTCAAGACAATTAGCTCAAAGACCCCACTGAAGCCTTGTACTAAGCCTAATGGTGGGCTCACAAAGAGAACAGTGGAAATGAGGGTTCAGGTGAGAGGTGACCGCCTGTGCTTTTCCTGCCATTTGCCACATGAATTTACACACAGCTTAGAGACACCACTTTCTTTTGTAGGGCCCAGAGACACGTTTTAATCTTGAGGTTGGCTGGTGACTAAATCTGCAGACTAAATATTCCCCACTGGGAATGTCAAGGTCGTCCTGTTTGTTTCAGAGACATATTTGATTTTGCTACAACTGTAGCCTCTAGAAAGATTCAGTCAACGAGTCATCCCCCCCTCTTGACTTCTCATCCAACCACAAACATTGAAGAAAAAGTGCATGAGGTCAGCTTTTGTCAGAGTGGGATCCTGTTGGTAGCCCAGTGGAGGTGAGGGCCTGTGAAATGAGCTTATCTGACCCCTGATAAGAACAGGATACCCCCAGGAATGGCCTAAATTCAATACACATGGCCGCTACGTGCACGCCTTTATCTGAGGAGATGTGGGTGTGTGAAAAGCAGCTTGATGTAGCGCTGCGGTTAAGTTTGGCCTATTTTGACCACACCGTTACGTGGAATACCGGTGCCTGTGGCCAGCAGTAAAAAGATGTGCTACAATGTAATAGTTTGTGGTTCTAAACCCCCGGACATCACTAAGAGAGTAATTATGATCAGCAACCCCAACTCCTAAATCATTTAGTCAGGTCTGTTCCCACACAGGAAGCCATCTTATTACCTCTGGAAGCTGCACAGAGATTTATTGAGCTGATGTTTGATGACGGCATGCAACAAAGGGACAGTGTTTGCGTGTGTGTTCGTGCCAAACCACGGCGATTGGGACAACAGCAGTCTGCATGCAAAAGCAACACAGTCTGATGTTTGGATCACAACAAGACATGTCTGGCGCTCTATAGGGGGACTCGCAGGATTTATGAGTATGTTGTTGCACCTCTAACAACCTCTTAATTATTGTCTGTTTGATCAGCTAGTCTTTTTTTTCCCAAACTGATGACATGTAGATTAATTGCTTAATTAATTCCATAGTACTTCTGAGTTGCATCCCTTGTGGCTGTGCTGTGTGCACGAGTGCTGGAATGAAACAGAACTGTGGGCAGGCTTCATGTGAAAAGCTTGAATGGGCCTGAATGAGAAGCTGAAACAGTGTTTAGCGTAGTTTCATTAAGCCAACCTTACAGCTGCTGTGATCAGATTACATCAAGAACAGACTCATTCTCCCTCAGATGTGTAAAAAAACAATATCATGGAAGAGGAAAAGACAGAAAGTGTGATTTGGGTTGTACAAGTGCAATATTATCAACAATCTGATTCTAACTACCAACTACAGCCATGCTAGTCGCATGACTGTAGTTGGTAGTTTAGTACACCACTATGGTCCAAACTAAAATGTCCTATTGAACATTTCAGACATTTCTTATCCCCACAGAATGATTCTTACTGACTTTGGTGACTTTTTCATCAGCACCATAGTCAGGCTCACATTTATATTTTATAGGAGAGATTTAAAGTTGGAAGACAGATTTATGTCTCCCCTAGAATTTATTTGAATGACTTTTTAATCTTATATATTCACTGAGAACCATCAGTTAAAAAATTCAAAATTTAATTCTAGACTAATTAAAAATGCTAAATGACATTACCACCAGCCTCAGTTTTGTGTTAAGTGTGAATAAGCAGATGTTAGCATTGTAAAGATAGATGGTTAACATGGTGCAAAGGACCTTACACATTACACAGCATGTTTGCATTGTGGGCATGTAAGCATGTTGATATTAACATTTAGTTTTTCACCCCACTGGCTTCACAGGGCTGCAGGACTTAAGACTCTTAAGAATTTCTACTTTAACTGTCTTAACTGTTTAATTTCTTTAAACAAGTGTAAATGATATTTTGAATGAGAACGAGCAGATGGTTAAATCACAGCTTCCATTACAAGGCATTTCAAAGCTTTCTATTTGTATTCAGATAGTTTCAGGCAACAATGCATGCAAGTACATGTGAAATCGTGTAAGGACCACAGGGGACTACAGGTACAATAGTGTATAAATGTTGAGTTCCACAACAACATTGCATTTTATGTTGGTAATAACTGCAGCCTGCACTCTGTCAGGTTGTGATTTATTAGATATGTAATGCAGTTTGACCTGAACCCTTTTCACAATCAGTGCCAAGGGACTGATCTAGTGGAACTTTGGGGGAAAAAAGCAACAGTGTTTCAGTCTGTCAGGTTGATTATAATACTGATGAAACCTGAGGTGAAGTCAAGTCTGAAAACCAGCCTGCATGGCAACAGGACAGTCTGGAGGGATATGTTTCCATTAAGTGAGAATGATTCAAACCTGAAACTGAATTTCCTGAAGAGATCTTATTTAGAAGTCTTCCCTGATGAAACTGAAAATATGATGTGGTGTTTGACTACATATTCATTTTTTATTGAACAGTACTATGGTTATTACTGGTTATCTATGGCAAATCATTACTCAGACATGATTCTAATGTGGTTGACCTCCACAATATTCTTGCCTTTTCAGATTGTGGTCTGTATACATTGTAATTGTACATTACCATAAGCTCTGTCTGTTGAGTTATGGTAAAAATGTTGCATCTTTTTTGCAATTAAAAATGTTTCTCAGATTTGAGCTTTTTTTGTGGCTGAATTTGAAGACAGAAGTGTTAACATTCAAAACCCTGCAAAACCATGAAATCGATGGAGATAATTAACTTAACAAGCCTCCACACAGAAAATAACAAACTACTTCATTACACTAGGTAGCAGAGCAGAGAGAGCGTGCATCAGTATAAACACCGACTTGACAGTTTCCTTCTGAATGTGTCTGCTCTGGGCCTCTGGTGTTATCAGTCTGAGTCACATCACATAAATCAAAGTACCTTCCAGTGCTGCAGTGGCTTCCCACTCTGCAGCCAAAACATCTGGCTCAAGCTGCAAGGAACTGTCCGGGCCTGAGCTGAGCACGTCACTGGCACGGATTGCGATTCCTGCTGACAGCCCCGTCCATAAACATGCATACAGTAAGAATATGCACACACGGGCTGAGCTGCGGAGAGGCTCTCGTCATGGTGGTGCAGATGGACTGCATGCTGGGCTCGCCCTCCGGCTGCTGTCGATGCCTCTCTGATTGATTCCGTCTTTCCTGTTTAGCCAATAAAAACCCTGCGTGGTGGGATGAGCGGCTTGTGAAAGAACCACAAACACTCACATGCACGCACATTCTGCACGCCGTCTGTGTCTGCTAACTTCTGCTGCTGGAGCTCACAGTTGGGCCTGGCCGTGTTTATTTGCTGGTCACTGATCTAATGAGAGATGGTTTGCGTGGTATGTTCTGTGTGTGCATATGAGGTGGTTTGTTTGGTGGGGGCAGGTGGGAATGTCAGTGTGCGGGTGTGTCTGCAACGTGAGCTGTCCTGTGCAGGACGACTATTTGAGTGCCCGTGCATGTTCCAGTGGCACGGTGTGGGTATACTGTAAGCCTGCAGTCAGCACACATGGATGATATCTAAAAATAGATCTGTTGAGAGCTATACCTCCTCGTGTCTTTCCAAAACAAATTCAACATTTTCAGACGGTTCTATTACAGGAGTCTCACTGTCAGAGCCAAACTACGGTACACACACACACTCATGTGCACCAACGTAAATATAACCAGCTCAGTAATTAGCAACCTTTGGCCTTAATGTTATCCTGCATGACAAATGAAGGAGCAGCAGCCACATGAAGAGTGGTCATTACTGTATGAGACATGGCATGCGTCTCAACTCGCTGATCTGGGTTCTGTCCGCCCAGTGTCATTTTTAGACTTTAGTCTTTATCTTTGTTCCCTTTTTCAGACAAAATGGCAAAAAGATGGCCTGCAGTCCTCAGATGATAATATGCTAACCGTTTGGGTTCTGGAGTACCAACCCCTCAGTTTAAAAACAAGAAATAACTTCAATGCTAAACCAACTCCCACCCAAACACAGCTCTGGAACTAACCTTCTTAAAATTTATTGACATGATTATTTTCTTCCTTGACAAAACTTAAATGAGACGACTGACTGATCCTTCTCATGTCTGTCCCTTAAAGAAGGTAACTGACTTAACTTAATTAAAAATCTGGAAGCTCAGGAGAAAAGCTAGTCTGGCTCTCTCTCGCATCTAACTCTCAGCAAGGAAGTGAACAAGTGTAATTCCAAGAAAGTCATACTGCTGCCTACTCTTAACTTGTTTTCTGCCAGTGGACAGTAGACAGTGGACATTTTTGTACTAACTTTTGCACCACAAACACAAAATGGAATAGACTGTCTGTGGTCTCTGGATATTGTCTTGTCAGAAAATGCAATTTTACGGGACCACCGTATTACATAGTGTAATTAAAATGCATTGATCAGTGTGACAACAACTGAAGATAGAAAATGTTTAACCACTCCTCAGTGCCATCATCACTGATGTTGGATATATAAATTATATAGACTATTAAACAAGATATTGAAGTAGCTTGCATGCGACCTTGAAACAAATTGTTTCATCACTTTTATGTGTACATGCATTGTGAGTATCAGTGTAAAAGGTGAGCATAATTGGTGCCCAGGATAATGTTTTTAAAATGTTTCCTTGTCTGTGGCTCCCACTGACATGACCATGAGAAACAGCTTCATCATTACAGGGGAGTTTCAAAAGAGCTGATAAGAATATTAACTTTAACTCTGGGTGCCTCCTCTTCTTCACTGTTCCAAGGGAGGATGGTTTAGTGGTGCTGATAGTAGTGCATCTGCTTTCCCCATCCTGCTGCTGTCTCTTTTTTATGTATTTTGTTCTGACAGGCAGGTCAGTCACTCCTCGCCCTCCCTGAGATCTCTCCGTTCACACCTACAAAGAAGACCAAGGAAAACACGATCTGGGGATGCCTTATCATCACATTTTATGATACCTGCACATTCAGAATACATACTCCCACACACAGTGTCTTCTACTTCTGTTCTGATAACTTAATGTGTACTTGTTCATTCATCCGCAGCAGGTTCGGGGAGACGAAAAGTTGCACATTCAATGCAATGACAAACACACTGTGTTTATGCAATAACTGAAATGCTTCTTTGTATTAACAAACTTGTTCATCCTGGCCTGAAGGGAAGTCACTCATACTAATTCACTGACTGTTATCTAAAGGGTTGCTGGGAAATGTAGGAAATTAACTTTTTATACAGGAAATTTATTGGCCTGTTACAACAACTGATCACTGCTTCAGTGGAGCTTGCAGTGACTGTCAGAAATGTGAAAGGTTAAAAATCACCAAATTATCAAGATAACATGGAAACATAAGGAACAGGCCCTTCACATGGAACAAAAATGTTCAACTGAACATTCAACTGAATATGGATCCATTTTCTGTCAATAAAAAATACTCAAACTTTTGTTTGAATATAGTATCATAAAGTAAGTCACTATAAAGTAAAGTACTTGTTTGAGTAAAGTATTGGAGACTGTATATTTATTAGTCCTTATCAGTCCTGTATCCTTATTTGTATTAGTCAGGGGAGAAGATTCTTCATGCTCATCAGTCTCTTGGTACAGTAGCTCTGTGTGTCCACACTATGTATTCATTACTTTATGGTCTGTCTCAGGGGACTCGAAGCGCAGTCTAGTGTTCCTCCCTGGAGATTTGCCCTCCACGGTGTAAAGTGCAGCCCTCTACTTCTCCACGATGAGAGAGGAGCCTGGTGACTGAGTGCCAGCGGACTGCATCGTAGCACTGCCGTCTATTTCTATCTCTCTGCGGTCTGGCTGCTGCTCGGGCTGACCTGCAGCCTTTCTAATTTGGTGATGAGCTGTAAAGTGACCTGCCCGCCCCCACGACCGGGCGGCTGGAGCGAGAGTGGGATTCCAGGGATTTCCTTACCAGGCGGCCTCTTGGGTTGGATGGGTGATACTGTATACACACGGTCACACCCCTCACCCTCTCCATCTCCTCCTCTTCCTCGGACCCATGCAGAGACCAGGCCTCCAGCTCTCAAGTGCACCCTGGCATTGTCCTGAACACCCTCCCTGCCCCTGGGTAAGCTGAGATGCCAGGAATAATTGATGATGATGTAGGCCATGGTTATCTGTCCAGGCAGGGCAGCACACACTTTCTCTCACCTCCTGCTGAGGGGTTACCGTCCTGCCACCTCCATTTGCACTAATTGGTTCAAAGTGACTGCTGCTCTACAAGTGAGGCTCACCCTTTTCATGTATGTCATTAAGTGCTTATGTATTTCATCCAACTCATTAGTAAATTAGATTCACTGGTAATCCTCCTCCATCCTAAATCCAAAATATTGGATGTACAGTGTGTCTGAGAATGTATTTGAATAGGTTTTACGTTTGCACTAAAATTCATGCTCTGCCCCCCAGTAACACGCCACATGTTATGACTGTGGAGTGTCTCTGATGAAGGCTGCTAAGGGCAAAATGTTTCCATTTACTTCCCAGATAAATTCAGGTTTATGCAAGGCATCCCCCTCCCTGCTTTTTAAAGTAAAGCAAGTGCTATCCTTAATCTCTTGGGGCTTATTTATTGCTTTCTAGCTTTCTAACCCACTGCTCTCCACAGGCTGAGCACATTCTCCCACTGAGCCACCTGTACTCCTTATTGTTTCATTTCAGAGTGCATCGCGGGGACTGGCTGACTCTAATCCACGGCCACAGAAGAGGTTTAAAACACTCTGGTTTCATCTAATCTTCCAGCTCAGACCTAGCCGAGCTTGAAACCCGCTTTCTCCATGATAGGAATGGACAAATAAAGGTCTCTCCCAGCGCGCCCATGAAAGGGGCCTGTGTGCTCTGTGGATTAGGAACCTGTGTTTTCTCTGTCTCTCTTTCTCCATTAGACTGAAAAGGATGAAAAAAAAAAGAAAAAGACTCCTCTGTTTGTGCAGCATTGTAAAGCTTTGAAAGTTCTATAGTTTTTGCTCAGGTCTGATGTTGTTTTAGGTAGTCAGAGTGTTTAGAAGCCCATCATACAGGCAGTAGGAGCATATACTGTGGAGTTATTCTCAAAGTTTTGTCTGAGTCTCAGTTCTCTTTTTTTTATCTTCTCTTTAGTAGAAAACAGAGACAATCTAACAATATTCATCATAATTGACTTTTAATTATTAATTATACAGAATGATGTGCTCATCTTTATATATGCACTTTAAACCTACTAATTTATTTGTGTCCATTTATTCAGTATTGCTTTATCACAGCCAAATTTTAATCTTTGCACGAGACTACAGGAAAATCCCAACATAGCTATATATTCTTAAATATGGAAGTACACACACACACACACACACACACACGGGCAGTTATACAGTTTTACAGCTGGAGAGACTGAAGATTAAGCTGAGCAGAGAGAGAGAGAGAGAGAGAGAGAGAGAGAGAGAGAGAGAGAGAGAGAGAGAGAGCTGTGTTGACCTTTCTGTACAGGCACTTTCACGGGCAGCTCAGCAGCTGTAAATAGAGGTCCTTCAGCCCGGCGCGTGTGTTGTTTCTCCTCATTGCAGGTCTCGCTGCGTCTCCCTGACAACTGTCTAAACACCGGTGTTTCACTGAAATGGTATTTCTTAAAGTTTTGTTAAACGTTCTTCTTTACTAAAGTGACGCTGCTTTATCCAGCGATTTCTTCTCATCATGTAATAACAAGCTTTCTGTGTTTTTCATAGCGGGTGTTGTGGGTGAGTTGCTAGCTTGTTGCTAACCTTGTGGTTAAAAACGCCACAACAGAAGTGCTCAAAACGTCAGCTGTTTTTCCTATTTTCAGACCAACATTTTAGTCAATACTTAAGCTGCAGACAGTTAGCACAGTGAACATCGTTCTGAGTGTGACTTTCAGTAGACTCGCATGAAGACACAGTAAAGCAAACTCCATTCAAAACTGAGTATTATTATAAACTTTGGCAATTAAACATCAAATTGCTTTATCCAACCACAGTACTCCATAATGCCACACTTCTTGTATATCCTTTCTGTGCCTTTATTTGAATGCTTACATCTGTAATAAGAATTAAATTTACCTTACTGTTATGTCTGAGTAGCACTTATAGGATACGTAAATGAAAGTCCCTTTTGCTTAATGAGATAATTAAGCATAAAGAAACGTTTAAGCTAGTTCCTCTTTAACTTTTGCTTAATGTTAATGAAGGAGGCTGACATAAATATCCTGTTTGTCAAGCACTTCTGGAGATCATACAAAAAATTCATAGATGATAATGGGTATATTCCCTTTCATCTGGAAAATATCACCCATAGTCCAGAGCGTCTGTGTAACCCCACGATGCTTCACCTATAAATGTATATTCTGGCACATGTTAGCTTTATCAAAAAATAGTTACTTCTCCGATTTGGATGTTACACTTTCCTATACTGCAATTTGGATGATATTTCGATGAATCACTCAGCCTATTTCCTGTTATCTTCTATGATAATTTACAATGTGGAATTGATGTTAATGCAGCCATTTTATATAATGTTGGTGGAAGTGTCCTTTCAGTTGTTAAATTGATCATGGAGCTCCTGTATCTACCATCTCTCCCACCATAGTAATATGCAAAAATTAAAGTTGTACTAGTGTACTTGCTTTTCAGATTTGGTAGGAGAGACCTGGATGAACTCCGGAAGCTCACCAATAGTTAGCGCTCAAACTTTTTACTGTCCTTTACTTTGTCTCCATGCAGTCACTCATCACAGCCCTGAAGATGACTGACAGTTGTAACACAAGGGGATGTGCTGTTTGACAAAGTTTTCTGTGTTTATCCCCTGTTGCGTGATGTCTTGTTGGGATTATGACACAATGACCATTTACTTGTTTTCACATCTTTGCTGTATGGACAGCAAAATCCCTGTCGATCCGAAGCCCATCACACCCGTCACATGTGGAGATGTGTGATGACACTTGAGCTGTCGACTCTCTTGTGTCCCTTTATCCTCGAGTGTCCAGGTAAATGATCTCATGGAGGAAATGGGTGATCGTGCAAACAGATAAGGCCCCTGGTACCTGTTGACCACAGTCAGGACCTTCTAAAACAGGACCCTCTGACACAGTGCTCCATCAGTGCCTGCCTCAGTGACACCCACAAGGCATTAAGCTCTTATCTGCAGTGGCCCCTGCTTAGCATTCACGCCATTCACGCGAACAATGCCACCTCTTCCCACTCATTGGATCTGTGACTGACAGTGGGTGTTGGTGCACTTGTGTCTGACTTCAGCCTCTAACTGACGCTGGGCTGTTTATCCAGTCGAGATAACCACACGAAGACACAATAAAGGGTGTGTATCTTCCTCGCCACTTCCCATGTTGTTTGTCCAACTGGACTTTTATAATGGACCTCGCTCTTTATTTGGCATGTTGGTTTCCTCCTCAGAGGGATCTGTATTAGTTTGGGGGAGGATGGAGGTCTGACTAATGGTCAGAGAGCCAGCTCACCACCCTCTGACCAGCCAGTGAGGTGGAACTACACCCTTGGCGAGACTTTGAAAAGCAGGGAAACAGCAGATAAGACCAGTGGCTGTAATAAACAGCTGAATGAGTAATAACTGAGGCATGATGTGCCGGCGGTGGGCCAATTTTAGTTTTTTTTTTTTTTTTTAAGTTGGCAAGGATTGAACAGAAATGAAATACTATTAGTTTGAAATGTTATAAAGTTGGCTTTTCATTGTAAGGCCTATCTAGAATGCAGCTTTTGAGTTATGTGTAATCTGCTCTCAGTTTTCATCATGCAGCTCGGATCTCATATTTGACGAGGCCGATATCAGCAGGGGATCTCGGGATCCTATGCCCCCATAATGGCTCCTGTGAAGCTGGGGCATTATAAAGCTTCTATAATAAACCCCTGTGATCACCGTGTCCCTCCCTCCTTGCTTTTATTTATGAATGGCAGAATTTGACAAGGGAGCAGCTCAGGTGGGTAGCTGCCGATCACATGATACCAGCACTAAAAAGCCAAGCGAGGAATGTGGACTGGACCCCCCCCCCCCCCCTTCCAACTTTGCTCCTAAAAAACTTTGATGCCCCATATCACAACGAATACCCTCCCTGTCGCCTCCTTCTCAATCCCTCATATGAGCAGCGATGCCGAGGAGGGGAATGGGTGCTGCAGTCGAAGAGGGAGGGAGGGAGGTGGGTGTGCTGGGGGGCACAGATAGTGGCTGCGTTTGATCTGAAGGTCGCCAGCCCCTTGCTGGTGTTGAGAGATCCTTGGCGGACGAGGCTGGCTCTTATTTAATAACATGAAGGGGAAGCGGACCTTTCTCTCATAATTAGGCCTAATTACCCAGTAGGTGTGGACAGACGGCCCAAGAAGAGACAAACTGCCTTTATCCATGGACTTAGAGTCAGATTACTCCCGAGCTGTCTTATCTGTTACGGGACCAGCAGGAGCCTCGATCCTCCTGTCCTGCCTCTTCCCACTAGCTCTCATATCCAGCTCAGGTATATTAATCAGTCAGTCTGATTTATTATTCCCTGTCCACAACACACAGGTTCCGCAGGCCGGGCTCGTTACCCTGGTCTGTAAATTCAGAGAGTTTTAATAAGAAAGTTCATTGACCTATTGGGTATTCGTTATCTATTGCTCAATCGCTGTATGAAAGCTTCTCATTAAAGCAGAGGATTCTGGAGAGTTCCTTGTCCTTGAGGATGTGTGTTTTTTACGTCAAACCTACGAGCCTGACAAGCGACCGGCCCGGTTGTTTGCTCGGCCTGCTCTCTCTGTTAGCAGGGAACAATTTAAGGGTCCTTGCAAATAGATTTGAGTGACATCCTGCCACCGTCTTGTTTGTTTACAGTGTCTCTCTCCCTTCCTGAGCTGCCTGCATGTTTGTATTTGGGTCTATGGGTGACTCACTTGCAGCCACCACAACAGACCCATTGTTGGTGGCAATTCAGGCTCTGGAAATGCTGACGCCTGGAAAACAGAAGGAGCAGTCCACTGAGGAAGTAGTGGAAGGGGAAAGTGGCCATTGCAGTTATCTTTTGGGATGTAAGTTTGGTTTTGATAATTTGCTTGAGATCTTCTCTGCCATCCCCAACTGCGTTCTGAGATTGGCACTGGAAGGTCTTAGCCTCTATTCTTGAGACTACAAAAACAGCCAGTTTCAGGCTGCTGTGTCCGTGACTCACTTCATGCAGGCCCGCTGCAAGAGGACAATAAGGGACGCTTAATCCACCTGTTATCAGGGTGAGCCTCACCCTGTCTCACACTCACACAGGCACAGGACTCTGGCTCAGGAATGCAGCCTTACCCACCTATTCACAAGAGAGGCGGCTTAACTCATAGACCCTTACAAAAACATTGTTGATAGTTTTAGCCATTTCCTTCATACCTCACAAAAACAAGTTTGTACAGTTGTTAGCTGAAAGGCTTCTTGTTGGTTTAGTTCAGAAATATGAGCGATACCTAATAGGCAATATCTTATGCAAACATATGCCTTGAACCAATCCACACATACACCAAATTTTAGTCATTTTTACATATTTTGAGATATAATGTGCCTGATTTTCTGTAGTGAGCATGGAATAAAATGCTTCATTTTACATGCATGCAGAGTGCCTCCCTGAAGTTTATGTGTTGATTTGTGAGTCCGTCTCACTGCAGCGTTGTGTCCTTGATTAGGCGGGCTGGTCAGGGGTCTCTGTCTCTCCGCTTCACAGATTCACACGGACAATTTAATCACTAACCTCCTGAAATGAGTTGCTCCTGAATGCCTCGGGCTCCAGTTTCAGTGTCTGCTGATTGCAGAGAGCAAGGGTTATGATAAGTAAAAGTGGAGGAGGGGGTGATTATGTGTATGGGGGTGAGGTTGTGCTCATTTAACTCCGATCACCTAAAATATATAGTGACCCATACTGAGCTAAAATAGCTTGACATTTTGGGAAATGCACTTGTACTTGTTTTCTTGTTCAAGTTAAATAAGACAATACCACTGTGACTCTGAGAGCTTGAGTAACGACTGACGATGGGGGGAATCAGGTGGTCTTTATGTGTTCAAGCACACTAATTAACACTGACCTCTATCTCTATATTAAATTCTTGGAAAGAAGGCAAAAAAACATTTCCCAAAAATGTCAATATTAAGGCAAAATACATCTTGAGTGTATTCTCGTGGGCTACTGAATTTCTAAACTTTCAGTATTGTGGTGAGGCTGATTTAACTTTTTTTTTTTTTTTCCTTGGATAAGCTATGTTTAGCATTTGTTGTGCAGAGTTGGTGAACATGGTATTGTTGATAACCAGGTAGACAAAGACTTTTGGTGCGGTTAGGGAGGAATTTAATTACCAGCCTCTGGTGTAACAGCTTGATAAACCCACAAACCTGTATTTAATTAATTCATTTATGTTTGAGTGCGTGGTTGTTTTCAAAGTCACTGTCTGCCTGTTGTTTGGAGAGACGCGATGCATCATTCTGAACTGCCAATTTTTCTTTTGGTATTTGAATAGTCTTATTTAAATACACTGAATATTCTGAATATAGGCGTAATTAGCAAGATCATTGTGTTAAGCATCTTAGAAAATGGCTAGCTCAATATGAGCTATCTGAAACCAATCACTGAGAGTTACTTCCATGTGATTGTGCTACAAGTTAGTGTTGACACATCATTTCCTTGCAGCATACCTGCGGTCGGTTTGGGCTTCCTCGGCTGCCCGGCGTACAAACAACATAAAAGACTGAGCTGTTACCTCTGCCTCTGGGACAACGGCTGTTGATCACAAGAGGAGTGAGAAGCTTGAATCTCTGTCTGTTTACTGTAATTAAACTGTCAGGGGTTGTGATTCATGACGCATTGAGTAAGAGGGGTGTTATCATGTAGACTGGAAGGAAGAAGACACACAGTGAGAGAGAGAGAGAGAGAGAGCCACAGGGTTTGTAGCTACTAACAATAGAGAAAGTACAGACAGTGCTTTAAACGCAGCTGTCTGCTGTGTGCAAGAGAAGGGCTTTGAGGCAAAGTGGAGCTGTTCCCTGACAGTCTCTGCTCAATGTTTGTGCAAAAACAAAATGAGACAACTTGGTTTTGTACAGCTTTGGATTTTATGCTCATCCCTAACTTAAGTCTCGTTGCATCCCCGTGAAAGAGACTAATAAACCTGATTGGAATGGAGCATTGATCACTTCTGCTGAAGCTGCACAGAATCATTAAATATTTCAGAAGTGACTCGCATCTTAGCTCTCTTCTCTTGTGTGTTTCAGTGGGAGGCATGACATGGGCTTGCAGCTTCCTTGGATCCACACGTTGATTGCATGACCCAAGGATGTCTCGCCCTTCTCCGTCCCCCATCTACACCCTGAGGGGAGCTGGCGGGCCCCTCAACACCCTCCACTTCAGCTGCCATGCAGGGGACACTCCCCTCCTGTTTTCTGGGTGAGTCATTTATCTCAGCGTTCATGTTTTGACTCCTCATCATCCTCATTTTGTTTTGTTTATCTCCTCCTCTTTTGCTTGGAGTATGTTAAGGGTTGTCCAAGTTAGTGCTTCATTAGACAAAAGAGACAATTAGACAGTTTAATTGTCACAGAGATAATAAAACCAAACAATGAGGATTCACTTCAGTTTTTTAAACAGGTGCAGATTTTGGATGTGTAACACCAGTTATTAATACACTACACAAAAATAACTAAAGTAAATGGTATTTTGGTATTTGTTAGTTTTGATATAGTATAATAATAATAATCGTTTAAACAGCATCCTGTTGGGTTTTGCAGGTCAGGGAAGGGTGCCATCCATATCTGGAACCTGAACTCCAGGAGGGCAGAGAAGATTGTAGAAGGTCATTCTGGTAACTCTGTCATCTGGGTCAACACACTGCCGACATCAGACACCCTCATCAGGTGCGAGTGACTCTTGACTGCAGGAAGTACGATTTGAAGTAGTAACTATTCCAGTTCATATATGTTTTGAGATGACAACCAATAAAATAAGTTTTTAACTATGTAAATAAATGCAGCTTTTGTCTGGTTCTGTGTTTTCTGTGTGTGGAGCAGTCAGGGACGGGACATGAGGGTCTCTCTGTGGGATCTGAGCGAGGGTCGTAGCGAGGCCGTGGACTCTGTGTGGACCGGCAGTGTTGGATTCTGTCAGTGTTCCTTGCTGGAGACGAGTCCTGGGGTGTGTCTGCTGGCCTTTGCTGGACAACAGACAGAGGAGGTGAGACAGCCCTCAGCTGTCTGTAGGTGTCGATGTTTGTGTGAATACATGTGGATATTTGTGTGCTTTAGTTTATTTACTGATCCATTTTGTACCCTCACCCTGCCTCTAGCTCCAGTTACTTTGAAACGTTTTTGTGTTCCCAGTTAATCTTACTTTTAGCTTTATAAGCTAAAATTAAGACTGGAAACACAAAAAGTGTGAAGATTAATTACTTATAATGATGTATAAGATAATGGCATAAATAGATAATCACGCTCATTTGCTAAGTTTTATCAAAAAAATTGTGTATTTTTATCAAATTTTTGCAGTTTTAAATTCAGGCTAATGACTTTACTCAGGCAGTCAGTGTAAAGTATCTGAATTATACAATAATGTATCGAAATGGCTCAGTTTTCATGCTTTAATGGTTAGTTAGACTTCTAAGATTTAATGAAGGTTTGCACTTTAATTAGGTAAAAGTAACCGAAGTCCCTCCAAATCAAAGCATCCACTGGAACATGTTGCTCTCTGTTCAGCAGGAGGAAGCGTCCCTCAGTTTAATGGCAGGTGGGAGGTGGGATGGTTAATTGACTAAACAGTCTGACTTGAGTATAAAAAATGCCAACCTGTACGAACCTGAGCGGACTTGCTGTTGCCAGTTTGCTGGATTGACTTTAAGTGTTCACACATATTTGTGGCTTTTAGAGCTGTTTAGTAGGATAGTGGAAAATTGGAAGTCCCACAAGAGTTCTCTTTCATCAAACAGCTGTCACCTTTTCCTTTTGCCTCTTGTGATCCATGAATATGAAATGGCTTAAAATCAGTTTGTGAACCTAATATTTTTAGCTAATTGTTAATTAATATGGCGTGACTCAACATAATGAGAGCATGCCAGAGTATGCCAGTAACTGTCAAACATCACGCCGAACAGCACCATTAACAAACCAGCATTCGCACCTTTATGTCATGAGTCAGCATGCACAATGCAGTGCCAGGTTAGGCAGTTAATACCAGCCACCAACTTAAAGTCGGTTCATTTTGGCTGTGCCCAGTAATGCTCCTTTCATTGAATCAAAAAGTAACTGAAGCTTTGGCTGATGAAACAGCCAAAGTTCCTGTTTAATCTTTGACTTCGGTTTAAAAGGAGAATTCCCAGGCTTGATGAGATCGCGCGCCGGAGTGAAATCGCAGCCCTGTCTCGCAGTTAATGCTCAACACCCACAAGCGAGGGAGGCAGGATGGGGAGAGGGCAGCCAGCGACTCAGCCATCTTTTATTGCCTCCAGATTCATGTTACTTGCTCTGTTGTGGAGGAGCCACACTTGAAAGGGACGGAGCAGTCACCTGATCCAGCCAAACGTGCCTCTGCTAACCCCGCTCGAGCAGGCCAGGAATCAGGGCGCCTGTGACTCCCGGCACCTCAATAATGCCATTGTCCCAACAGACACAGACAGACAGAAACACACATACACACACACACCCATACAAAGGTAGACCAAAACAGACCACAGCCAGTTTTGTCATTTTCCCCGCCCCATTCCACAGACATAACTGGCCACGACAAACACTTATCATATATCCGCTCATAAAACACCCACGTAATTGAATTCCCTCACGAAACAATAGATATGCACTTGCCACAAAACATGCACAACAGCGTGGTTTCCTTTTCAGCTTTTTCAGGTGGTTTGACTGTTTACTGCTCACAGTGACATTCTTGCCAGCAGATTGTTGCCATGGCGGAAACATTAATTAATAGTGTGGGTGTTTTATTTATGGGCAGCGTGATGCCACACAAGAACAGTGATCACCTGAGGCATGGGGAAGTCCTTAAAGGCCCTCTTTGTCAGGCACGCAGAGGTAAACATGCAGGACAGATGTGGCCTAGCGTTAAAATACAGATCGCTCCCTTAAAGGGCTGTTTAATCTGAGGCCTAATGAGGATGAATATGCGGATCATCAGCACGAAAGAAGTCTAAGGGAAAGAGTTTTGGTCGCGATGTGGGTGCACACATACAAAGGCCCGCACTTTATCACTGGTTCCATTAGGCTGTGTATTTTATCAGAATCAGTGCCAATGTGTGCAGGAAAACACCACTCATGTCACGGGGTCAGGCTTTAGCAGGATTTATTATAGACAGTGGGGCAGGCGCTCTGCACTGATGGATGTACTGTACTGCTGGTTGGAGGCACTCTGATCTGCGGAGGTCCCGGGCCACAATGACAGATTCAGGTTGCCGCTTTGTTATTTGAATTCAGAAGACAAACAAATCACGACTTGGCAGACAGCTCGCAGATAAATATGCGCACAACTGCAATTTGTGTGTGTAACTGAAACTGGGACTCAATAATGAAAACAACATTAGAACAGAAATAATGAAAATGGTTTAGTTAAAACAAAAATGCATTAGGATATACGGGATACTTAAAATAATAATAATAAAAAAAGGCTTTTCATATGAAAGTTTACACTTTCAGAACCTGGGTGGGCAGAGAACTGAGCACAGTTGGGTTTAGCCTAAAAATAAAACCATGGGAAAGTATTGATATGACAGAATGTGAGTTATTGAACCTGTCTGAAGCTGTTTAGCATGTTATGTTTGAAGTGTGATAGCAGGCTACGTATTATAAGGGACTAAGAATCCAGTTCTAGTATGACAGGCATGACAATATTGGTCTATTGGTCTGTTCATCAGTTTCTAAGTGGTCAGGGATGTTGGATCTGGGGCAGATGTCATGGTTCCCAGAGGATGAAGCCCACTATCTGTGCTGATCTTCTCACTTTTCCTGCTGTTTTTCAGCAGGAACCATGAGGTTCTCATTTGTGGTTTTAAAAAAACTTTCTTTACAATTCATGGATGGATTGCAGTGAAATTTGGTTCAAACAGTCATGTTTCCCTCCAGGTGGATGGTAATGACGTGGATGATTCCCTAACATTTCATTTAGCACAGCCACCAGGTCAATTTACAATTGTGCAATAATTTTGTTTATGACCAAGAACCTGCAAAAGTGGGGACGTTCCCATCAGCCCCGGCTGCACTTTGTGTGAAGCTCTGGTTAATTACGAGTACTCCAATGACATTGTCAGACTCACAGTGAACATCAATAAACGTACATGGATGTAGAATGTGGATGTGTACAGGTCAGACGTCTCTAGTGATTTTAAAATTGTCATGTGTTCTCTATAGATCAAGATAATTGAGCTTCCTAGCAAGACCCCAGTGTGCACCCTGGTACCAGACGCTAAGGTGGGGATGGTCATGTGCATCAAGCTGTGGCAGGTAAGCACCAGGCAGTCCTTGAATGTCATTTTAAACAGCAGTGTTTTTACCTTAAGCTCATTAAAAAAAGCAAGCAGTATCTCTCAAGTTCAGTGCGTTCACCTTGTCAGCCATAATTAAAAGCAGTAGATTCACTACCTTCTCTTCCCTCCTCGTTTCAAATGGTCCTTTTCTCGGCACTTACCTGCTCTGTTCTGATTGGCCAGCAGCCCATAACAGGGCGCAATAACAGAAAAGTCAACAAAAATGCACATGAGAGATGTGGCACATGATTTACAGCCCAACAACTCGTCTTGGGCCATTTTTCCAAGCGTTTCTTCTCAGCTGGCAGTGAGTCCCAACTCTGTAATTAGAGCGTTTGGAAGGGCCGGGGGTTCACAGCCATATATCAGCCTGCAGCTGTACATCCAATCTGATCTGAACAAAAAGTTTGCTTTCTGTTTTGTAAATGCTGTCGAAAGTTAAGAGACCCTGTAATTATTTTCATGGTTAATTATTAACTCTTTGGGTTTGGGGCTTTGGGGGGCAGAGTGGGGTTTTAGACTTATGCAAGACTGTGGATGGTTTGAATAAATTTTATGGGCTGTGCAGTTTACAGGCAACAGAAATCAAAACACAGCTCATGATTTGAAAGCCAGAGCGAGCCTGTTTGCTGGCTCGTGCGCACTCTGTCCTGTATTCCTGTAATACTAATTAAAGTTACTTTAATAAGTTAAGTACAAGAGACATAAAGGTGACAGCGTGTTTGTGAAGTCTTTATAGAGACATGTAGACAAGCTAGACTCTCACAGTGAATGCTGACATTGTGTTTTTGTTTTTCTTTCTTTCCCTTTGATTTCACTGTTACACCCACCTTTCATCATCTGATTTATGAACCAATGCTGGCTCAGCGTTGAGTGCCAGGAAACATAATGATCAATTATATCATTATAAATTATATAATATCATTGTAATACGGCACAGGCAGCTGTCTGACTTCAAAGCCGAAGGGCCCAGGTGATTCTAAATCATTTCAGGCTGAATCCTTTCAAGGCCGAGGCATGTTCATCCGTTACACTGACGGAGCGACTCGAGGGGTCTAAGCACTGGGAAAGGACTGAAAACTCACTGTGTGTGTGTGAGTGTGTAAACCGTCTTTCTAACACACACACACACAAACAGGGAGGTTGGAAACTCTACCCGCACATTCTGTCTGTCAGTCATAAGAAGAAATGCTCATCCTGTCTTTCACATCAGACGCTCGTATGCTGCCCACTGTGTCTTTAACCTCACACAGCAGGAGGCAGCGGCTGACACCGTCACCCCTCTCCACCTTGTCTTTCTCTCTCTATCACACACGCACACTGTGAAGAAGCCACTGACAATTATCTCCTCTCTGTCTTCCCTCTCACCGTCCCTCCCTCTTTCCTTCCCAGCATTGAGATGAGAAGTGATTATCCTCCATTACTTCCAAGACAGACTCACCAACAGATTTATTGTCGCCCTTTAAGCCCTCTCTGCTGGAGTTTATGGAAAAGATTAAATGCGGTGTTAAACTGCACTTTCTTCTCCATTCAGCATCCCTTCAGATAAATCCCACCCTGCTCTTAGTTCATATGTCTGGAGGTCTCTAAAAGATGAGCTTACTGTCTGATATCTCTGCATCTGACTGGCGGTGAAGCGATGAACAATACGGCGGACGTGGAGGGAGAAAGTGCCTCCACATGTGGGTCTGACGTGTGCGAGGATGTAGGGCCTGGCCAGGGGGACAGTATTGATGTATGATGTGCAAGGCTTTTAATGTGAACAGAGGCTGGCGGGGAAAAGGAAATGTTCCTATACAGATATCCATCACTCTCAGCTCATCACCTTGCTGCCTCGTGGCTATGACATCATGGTGGACCGGGACAAAAACCGGAGGAAACGATTGGTTCCTGATGTTGAAACGGTGCCTGCCCGAGGCCTGTGGCGGCCACATCAGCAAACAAGCTGCTGGTCTCTGGGTTGTTCATGACTTTGGAAGGACTCACCACACAAGGAAATGACACAGAAGTGTTTGCTGAACATACAATAAATTCAAGATGTCAGCCACATTTTCCTCTTTAATTACATTTAGAATTTATTTATTTAGGTTTTTTATTGTATTTGTTTATTTGACAGGGACAGCGCTCATTGATCAACAGAGAAAAAACTGTAAATGAAACTGAATTACCTTAAAAGCCTAAATTCAGCTGTTGTTCCTGACCAGATGTTACAAAAGCATCATAGAAATGGAATAAAACAATATATCCTTTTAAATAAATATATGTGCTACTATAAATGCAGACAAAATAACAAATAAAATTTGCAAACAGTGGATCGTTTAGCTAATACACAGATTCTACATTACCAGCTACATTTTTGACCATTTTCAATGTTCATATTATCAGAAAATTAGTGACACCTTCAAAGCATTGCTGTATAAAAAGATAGAACTTGAGTGTATATTTTAATGACATAAACTGAACTGTTCTTGAAGTTCTTGAGATCCTGACTTCCTCTAATTGATAAAGATGGCATACATGCTGGAAAAGTTCAGCTCAATTTAAAAGGCTGTAAATAAGCATATAGATCATATAGAAAATGTATTGATTGATTGACTCAGATATACTTAAATTGAAGAACAGGAAAGATATGGTTTTGCATAGATTAAAAATGCTAAGAAAAAGAGATACAATGAACCAATTGGTGGATTGACAAAAAAGCACATTTTCAAACCAAACATCCTCTTGCACTGGACTCCACTTCAGACCAAACAATCAGTGAATTAATCAAGAAATCATCAGCAAATTAATAATGACTGTAATCCTTAATTTCAGTCCTAGCAGAAAACATAGAAAAGTTAAAAAAGTTTAGCAAAAAGTTCTGTGGATGTGTGGAAGGAGCAAAAACTGATTTAGATCGAATGGTTATAGTTATCCTGTCCTGAGCAGTACAGGGATTATAAACCTCTCCACCAAATGTGGTCGTTTTAGCGGAAGAAGAGAGAAGGAAGAAAATTAACGGAAACTTAAAATGTAACTGCTCCTCGGGTTTTGACTCTAAAGGCCAGGCTGATGACAGAACTGGATCATTGTGGTCACGCAGATATAAATATAGAGCTTTCAGCCTTCAAGCTTGAAATAGTTGAATTGTTAATAATGAAGATGATGTTCACAGGAAATAAATGATAAATAGCATTGTATGTAATTGTTCAAAAATACATTTGAACACACATTTGGTACACTGATTTTGTCCTGTCATTGCACTTTAATGCACTATATAAATACAGTTCTGAAAAAGTGTCGATCAACAGGCCGGGGCCCGACTAGTAGCCTTTCTAGAGAAGACCCAGCTTTGTTGCTGTGTCTGCTGGTCCTGCCTCTTCGACCAGCTTCCATCCATCTGTCTTTCCAGCTGTTCTGTGGTGATGAATCTCCTCCCAGAGCCCCAGCCACTCCAGCAGAGAGCCCTCTTGTAGAAAGGCCTGTGGAGGATATAATGAATTAGGTGTCTACCCAGGGTTCCCTGACCTCCGACCCGTGACATCATCAATCAAGGAGGTCCTATACTTAAGTGAGGCAGTGGGCCCCAAGCCTGGAACGCTTAGCTGGGCCCTGCCGGCAAGCAGGGGCCGCTGATTTTCACTTGTTTTTATTTGTTTTCATAATCCCTTAGTGTTCGTCCTCGCTGATGTGTTTGGAAGGAATACATGACTCTGTCTATAATTTGTTTAAAGCTGGAAGACGAGAAATATAGAGCGTTAAGTGAGAAGAGGACTTGAAGATGGATGAAAAAATGGCTGACAGAGCCCCCCCACACACATATGGAAAAAATTTCTTTCCTCCCTTGCTTCTGCAGAGCACGGCCCTTTTGCTGGGGCCTGGTGGTATTTTAGAGTAAAGGCACAAATTGGGACTAAGTGTATATCTGAGCTGTGTGTTCATTGGTCTTCTGAAATATACTGTGTTGTTCCACAGGCCGGTGTGACGACTTTTAACCCCCAGTTTAAATTCAGAATCACTGCAGGGATATGTTGGTGTGTTAATGTGAAGGAGATATATTCTTGGTAGGAAAAGGCTCATTAATTCATAAATGTACACAGAAGAATTGTGGGATTTCAGGAAAGTGAGATGGAGGATAGATCTCACCAGTTATCCTTCCCTCCTCTTTATCCATGCTTCCTGCTTCCCTTCCCTTTTCTCTCTCTCTTACTTCCCTCCGGCGGTGCAAAGATATATGATGCTCTGAGTTTTTTGTTTTTTTTTATCAGTTCCCCCTTTATGTTCTCTTTCACAAAGGTGATTTACAGGCTCTCAGTAAACCTCCACACAAACTCTGTGCTTCTTCCATCACACACACACATCCTGAAGAAGCTAGCTAGCATTGCAAGGTTCTGTGACGCTCAACAGAGGGCAGCCACCACTTTATCTTTCATGTTATACTGCTTATTTTTCTCTTTTTATGCGCATATAACTGCATTTTGGCTCTGTACATGCTGTTCTATATACATTTAACAGAAGTAGTACAGTTTAGGTTCTGCCTCGGATGCCAGTTTGTGCACCTGGTTTCATTTCATTTCATGTGATTTGACAGATTTACTCTGATGGTTTCACCAGTTGTAAACATTGTGGCTGGATCTGTAATGTCCTGGGGTAAAATGAGGATGAAGCAAGACAATTGTGTGTTTTTTAAACATGAATTTGTTTTGGTATGTGAGCCTGCTTTAGATGTGTGGACCTGAAGCAATATGTGTTGATGATGATGATCAAGTAGGCTATTGACAGAACTTTTATCGGCATTAATCACAAGTTATTTATCAAGCTGAACTGCCAAATGCCATCTGTTATATGCTGCTTTTCTGTTTTTATGGTTGTAAATTGATTTTGGTAGGTCAGACATTTTAGAAACTAAATGATTCATCCAATAATAAAAAATGCTGTATTCATTTATAATTGTAATAATACATATAAGATAAAATATAACTGTTACTTGTACTTACAGCCCTAATGTTGTGCCTCAGTAATACATATTTTATTTATTTTGGTTTTATCTGATAAAATAAAGATCTAAAGATATAATCCTGAAAATTTAAAAACTAGGAATTTGCTGTTGCAGTAGTACATATATGCCATAGTTAAAAAATGGGCTACCACAGCAAGAATTTAGCAATGATATGGTTATGTGTGAAAGTGTAAATAGAGAATCCAGAGTCAAAACAGATGAAAGAATTGTAGATACAGATAAAAAATGTACCAAAACAATGCCCAATGTAAACATTGTACATTGTAAACAATGTAAGTATAAATAGAGGCTGATAATTGCATTGCAAATTATTTGAATGAACCATGTATGATGATGAACTGCAGGTTTGAGTATATCGATCAGTGCCGGCAGCGAGGCCTGTGGCTCAGTAATATAGATGAGGAGCAAAGTGAGCAATGGAGTAATGGAGTGCTGGAAAGAGAGAGCAGCAGGCTGACGAATGGAGCCCACAGCATCTTTCTAAGTGTCGGCGGGAGCTTCCAGGATGATAACCTCTGCTCCGCTCAGTTTCCAGGACCACGCAGCGGTTTCTGTGGTTTCTACCACACAGCTATCATCTCAAATCTCGCCTCACGCTACTCTTTGTACTCTCTCTTCCTCTGTCCCTCCTCCTTTTTCTTATCATCGTCTCTCGTTCACAGCCAGACTCGGGCCCTGGACCTCTCCTGCTGGCTGGATATGAAGATGGTTCCCTGCTGCTGTGGGATGTAACCCAGAGGTCCACGCTGAGCCAAGCCAAGTCCCACCATGAGCCCGTCATGTGCCTGACCTTTGACACCAAACGTCTGAGGGGCATATCAGGCTCCTCTGAGAAGAAACTCTCCTCCTGGATGCTGGACAGACAGAACAACCTGCAGGTCAGCAGAGGACAGGCTTAGAGAGGGTAGTAGCTAATGTGTTGTGTTGTCCAGTGGCTGCCAAACCTTTTTTGTTAGAGCTAATGTTCCCCTTTATTGATGCCACCCAACATGTTCCAAAAGTGTACATTGAAATGTCAGTGTATAAGTCGAGTTGTGTTCATACTACTGCTTTTTGGAGTGTCTGAAACTGGACTTTTAAACCATTTATCTATTACTTTTACCCATTTATTTCAGCCATTTATCTATTACTCAACTATTTGTCCATACCTTTCTGTGTTTGTAAGGCTAACTGTTGATAAATTACTTTTAGCTTTCTGCTTGTTAATCATACTTTCACCATGAGTGGGAATTGGCAGCCACCACAAGATTTGATTCAATTAGATTATGATTCAGAGGGTCATGATGTGATTCTTAAATGATTCTCGATGCATCCCCATACATCACTATGCTGCTCAGTTTCAGATTTCTACACATGGTTTATTGTGTGCCCTGACATCTGGTTTTTAAAAAAGCTGTTGATGATTTTATTTCTTTTGTCTCTTGTAGCTGCTCTGCCATCTCTGCATGGTCTGCAGCGTAAACATGGCACACTCCGAATATGAGACTCCTCTAAAAATTGTGCTAATAATCCATTATAGACTTTACTCCCATCAGTGCAGAATTATTCGACAAAGCATTGTGATGCATCATAGAATCAATTATTTCCCCCACCCCGAATTTATGACCATCAAATTGAGCTTTTCACTATTTTCCAATAGTTTTAACTGTTTGTTAATTACATTACACAATATATTTTACACATCACTTTTGCTGTCTATAATAACCATTTTTCCATGAGGTGTAGTTAAGCTAATATTTCTGCTCTAATGCTTACTACTTTGCCTGCATCATCAGTCGTGACATGTAGTACCCAGGTGTTACAGCTGACTGGATTGCCCCTGCTGTGTGGATACATTTCTGTACAAATCATACACACTTTACAAGTATGCCCCCTGCAGTACAGATACCCCTGGCTGGGTAACCATTATTATGTTCATGAGACCTGGGTTAAGGTACCTACTAACTAATTGTTACACAAGAGTGTCAGCTAAATGGCGTTAGAAAAAAAAAAGGTAATATTGGAGATGAGAGGAGTGTTGCCTTTCTCTAGATTCCCTTGGAAAACATCAGGGGCCAGAGAGGAAGAGGCTCAGCAGGGCTCCGGGGGCCATAAATCAGCTGCTGGTTACACAGCGTTGGCAGGGCCAGGGGCCAAGGGCCGGGAGGGGGCTGTCACTCCAGAGTCAAACCACCCACATGCATACACAGTCACACATTAGGCTTAGGTAGTATGTATTGTGTGCTTATCTCATTTAGCAGATAAAAAACATTCCTCAGTATACTTCTGAGAAGCATACTTACCTTTAAAATACAGTATACACACAGTATTCTCACACTCGCATATATACAGAATTGGGAGTGGTCTAAACTATACACCGAAGCTCATGCCAGAGCATCTGATGCCACACCAAAAGAGATCACATCAGCTTTGTACCATAATTCATTTTACATAAGAGCCATTACTTCAGAGAGTTAACGCCTCATTTGAAGCCATATTTTCACTTGATTTCATGAGCAAAAGGGAATGCTCCCATTTTGCAGCCAAACCCTATGAATCAGAGCAGAGAGGAACCTGAGGCTGATATAGTACACTCCTGCACAGTGAAAGGTTATTATTCTTTCCGAGACCTTTTACAAATGAATGCTTGAATTAGAAATATTTGCCCGAAAATGCGTCTACAAAAACACTTTGAAGAATTTTATTCAATATACTAAAAACAGGAGGAGAGTGGTTATTTGGTTTATTTTGCTCAAGCAACAAAATATTGATTCAGCATGTAATCCAGGATGAGGATGACAGGAAAAAAGCACAAGGAGAGGGAAAAGATCCAACAGGGGCTTTTAAATTATCCTGAAGTGCAGCTCAGTGTGACGTCCAGACAGCTATCCTCAGTTCTTCCCACAAAAGTATTTTTGTGTGGCAGCAGTAAGGAGGCGGGGGGACCTGCCGGGTGGCGGACCCGGGCCCCGGGTCCTGACGGACGACCCGTGAGAGGTAATAAAAATATCAAAACCTCGGAGGCCCCTTAACAAAACAAAAAACACATCTGCAGTAAAGGGAACAGTAGTTCACAGTGGGAGGCTGCAATAAAGGCTGAGGAGGCTATAAGTGCCACAGCATCCCACTTTCCACAAATTACCCCTGCGATACAGTCCAGTGTAGTGCAGCAGGCTGGAAGGCAGATAGGTACTTTTTGTGAAAAGGAGGGGAAACTGAATGTGACACAACACAGTGCAGTTATGATTTAGTGATGCTGAAGGGCTGTGAAGTGAGCTTATCAAGCCCAGATAAAAACAGACAGCCCCAGGAATGGAGGTTAATGTATTACACATGGCTCCCAGTGGCCTTTATCTGCTGTTTGACCTGGCTAACCCGATAGCTTCTCATAATAATGGGGCATCATCTTCCGCCTTTTTCTCCTTTCCTTCTACCTTGCATTTCTGGGAATGTGTCAGGGTGAGATTATGATGGTGGGTGTTAGGGTTTACAAGCTGTTAAGCCAGATGGACATATATTTAGGCGGCCACTCAGCTCTACTGACAAGTGCAGTGACGGGTTCCTCAAGGACAAAGAAAAAGACAAAGGTCACGGACTGGAAAAAGAGAAAGCAGGTATAGACAGAGGAAGATTAGCAGTGTAAATCAAGCATGGCTGACAGCGAGCTATTTCTGAGACTGATGACAGTTCTCTACAGGTGGAACTCCTGCCCCTCACCTCCACTACAGTGTAAAAATGTGCCCACTGTCTGCCTCCAGTGTACACCTGCATGGAGTCTTCTGTGATTTCTCAGCCAATCCTGATTTAGCCTGATTTATGGGTCAGTTCACATCAGCTCCATCCTGTCTGACACTGGACAGATGAATGTATGAGCTGCTGTCACATAAATTATGGCACTTTATGTAGCACTGCCCCTCCCCCACCTTCTTGTCTCTCTTTTCTGAATGGGACTGCTCACCTGTTTGACACATCCATCTCCTGTCAGCCCGAGCCAAGCTCTGACAGGCAAGGTGACAAAAGGCTGTAATCTCCCCGCTGCTGAGTGTGATTCAGGGACAGGGTGTGTCAGAAATACCTGCGAAAAGCCTCCCAACCGCTAGGCTCGAGTGAGTGAGCGATGATAGGATGTTTCAGTCGACAAGCGTGAACGCCAAGGTCTGTGCCAAGACTGAGGGGAAAGACAGGGAGAAAAGTGGAGCAAAGCTTGAGTGAGATCTGCCAAGTGGTTGCTCCTTTTGAACGTCTCCGCTGTCGGTGAGATGCTACCAAAGAGGATCCTGAAGTGTGGGTTTGTGTTGGATCTATCATAGGCCACAAAAAGTAGAGAGGGCCCAGCTGCTGAGCAGAGCTGGTAGTCTCCTGACAGCTGGGAAAGCTGGCGTTGAGACAGCAAGCCTGCTGTGTGTGTGTCTGTGTGTCTGCATGCTGTAACACAGGCCAAGGAGTGTCCAAACAAAGAAATTATGAGGCCCACAGACGGAATCTGTCTTTGATGAGATAGAAAGGAAGCAAAAGGAAGAAAAATGCAGTGTCAAATAAGAAATAAGAATGAAACAAGCCAAAACTCCCCGGTTAGAGCTAATGGATTTCATTACATATTATGTCCTGGTTAATGGCAGTGCTGGAAGTGAGCAGCATTTTTGGTATTCATTCAGCAGCACTGTGGCTCCACAGCAAGAATAACAATGCTGCTGCTGAACAGAACATGGAAGCAAAATGACTGACTCAATTTAGGCAATAAAGAAACAAAGACCATTGAGAAATAATGGTTCCCAGGGCTGCAGCTAGTTGTCATTTTTATTTTCCATTAATCTGCTAATTATTTTTTCAATTAATTCGGATAACATCAATCTACTACTAATTTACGGAAATGAGCTGGGACCAGCATTTTGTCAACATTTTAGGAAATATTTTGCTTTCTCTGTTGAGAAGATTGTTTTGTCTGCAAGTTAAAAATAAAGCAGCCAGTTCGCCTAATTTAGCATAAAGACTGAAAACTGTTTAACAGAGTGTAAACTGTTACTTTGTCAAATGACATTAAATTACTCAAATTATTAATTGTTTGTTACCGTGGCCGATGATTAATTTTCTTTGAATTAGCTATTTGATTAACTCACCTTAACTGCTTTTATTGTTATGCTATATCCAAAGAACTGTATTTCATGTGCAGTTTTATCAAAACATGGGCAGGTGATGTATGTGGCCAAAACTCAGTCAGCATCTGTTTATTTTCATGGCTAATCAATTCATTAATCACTTACAGGAGCAACATTAATCTGTTTTGAAATATCAGAAAATAATGAAAATGCAGATAGCAATTTTCTAGATAGTTTCCAATGTTTTTTTTTTTTCTTAATGTCCAAATAAATGAAAGGCGTTCAGTTTCCAAAGATGTAAAACAGAGAGAAGCAGCAGAATCAGCACATCTTTGGACGTTTAATTTGGGGATTAATTGAATATCGAAATAGTTGGCAATTCTGTTTATCAACTGATTGATTTATCTGCTAATAATTTCAGCAGTTACCATCAGGCAACACTGCTACATAAAATCACTGAGTAAACTCTGATCACCAGCAGCTCAGGCACCAGCGTTGCAGCAAAAAAGTGCTGTTCATTTCAAATTCCAGCTTTCTCACTCTGTAGAAAGTAAAAACAATTAGCCAGCCATGCCCTGCTGAATGACCATTACTACACCATTAGCCATTTACTGCTTACAATTGACCCTTTAATGAAACAAATACCTTTTCCTGACACGAACTATGGGAAGCAAAACAAACAAAAACAGACACTTAAACCCATCATTATCAGGCCGCTAATGCAAACCAGATGGAGAGAGGAAGGGGCATACCAACTTCTTGAGGTAATAACAAAGCCCCAAACAATCTTTCACTCCCCCCAGGTTTCTTTGTATCAGTGTATCCGGCTCAGTTGCTCTAACCAGCTTCACTCTGTTTCACACTAGTGGCAGTGGCGATGACGGTTCGATTAACAGAAAAAGCAAAAAGAAAGAAATCACATCCCTGCTCATTCTGAACTTAGCTTTCTTGCTCTGTTTTGATCAATGGCATTCCTCCACCGCTCCCTCTCTCCCTTGCATTCCACTTTATCCACTTGGGCTATGAGTACCTGGCTTATATCTTCCACATGCAGCCTGTGGATGGTTCCTGCCCGGAACAGGAGCACGGAGATAAATTCTCCCAATGTCTCCTCCCATCCAAGGCCATTAGTCTCCTTAGACACAACTTATGAAGTCAATTTTACGCTGTCCAGTTTGATTTCAGCTCCTATATCCAGATGTTTGTGTCTCGTCTACAAGTCCAACAGAGAGCCCTTGCCTACAGGAAGAGCACGTTCTCTCCCCAGGAATGTCCACCACAGCAGGCCCATAAGATAGAGTTTTAGCCGCCATTCATTATAATATGTCAGAATGTTGCCCCTTTAGAGAGATTGATACAGTCCTTGGGACACTGTAGATCACAGGGAGAGGGAGCTGTGGCTAATCTTTAGCAGGCAGACGTTACAACAGTGTATTTATCGGGTCTCTTCTCCCGCTGACCAGACCTTTCAGTGTGAACGTAATTCATCAGGGGCTCTCGAAGCAACAAGGCCTCCGCAAACAAGCATTTCAGCGAGATGGTCTCTCTCTTTCTTGCGAACCGTGTGTGACAAAGGTAACTCGGGCCCCGTCGTGCTTCCAGAACAGGCCTCCCTAACTCCAAACCAAATAGTGGGCTGCCGAGAGATTTGCTCACGGCCCTCGTGCCATAATGTTTTATGGCCGATGATTGAGTCCCAGGAGTCCACAGCCAGGTTCAACAGACATCCAGCCTCACACCCGGACCTCAGTCATCAGATCAGCTGATAGTCTCTCCATGTCGGTGTTTGTGTTGGCCTCAGTTTCCTAGACGACTGTGATTAATCTGCTCACTGACCTAATTAGTTTGTCTGATTATTTTTGTCTCATTATTTGCCTGAACAATAGCTCAATTTGGTTTCAGATTTCTTTGACAATTACTACAGAGAAACTAGAGCTCAGCATTCCCAGTATTGACATGGTCTTCTTGTGTGGAAGTGTTTGGAATAAATGTAAAAGTGAGTCGACATGCAATGTTTGATACACGGTTTTAACATGAAAACACCTGCTTTCCTTTCCCTTTCCTCTTTGTGGTTTTACAGCTCCAGGATGGTGTGACGCTCGTCAACCCCGGGGTTTCCCAGCTGTGTATAAGGGGGGACGGAAAGCTCCTGGCATCAGCGGGCTGGGACCATCGGGTGCGGGTTTTCGGGTGGAAGAAACTGCGCCCACTGGCAGTGCTTCAGTACCACAGTGACATGGTGCTAAGTGTGGCCTTCTCCGACCACCAGGACCCCAGACAGAGACTGCTGGCTGCTGGATCAAAGGACCAGCGCATCAGCCTGTGGTCCATATACAATGAGGGAGCTGACACTGGCTGAGCCTCTGAGCTCTGGGAGGATATATGAACTTTTTTATCCATTTTTATCCACGTGACCCTCACCTATCACCAAGTCATACTGAAGAACAATGGACTTATAAATAACAATGGCTAATTCATTGTTTTGACATAAATTTGTTTTTAAATTGGGCTGGTTTCCCCACATGTTCCCCTCATGTGAGTTCTTGACTGCAAAAAAAGTAAAATACGGGAAATACATTTGTGTGACAACTACACTGCACCTGCTGAGCTGTTTACATTCCTGAAAATAGCAGCATCTGCATGGAACCTGAGCTGTACTGAGATCTAACAACTCAGTGAATAATGCAAGCTGAGGTAATGAAAAAAAAGATCATAAATATAAGTGGATACTGATGTGATCCCCTCCATCCAAGTTCATCCCAGCCCCATGCACGTCTTAGTTAGTGGCTGTTACTATCAAAACATGAAACACTGCATGCTGTCACAAGAGTCATGAAAATACACACTGGTCACACCTGCTCAGGGTAATCTAACCTGCATAAGAATTGGTGTCAGTCAACTTTAGCTGATTTTATTTAGTTCTTTCATGAACTATATTTGAGTAACTTCTGAACTTCAGCCACAGTCTCACCATATTATCCTTTCCTGAACTAATCCAAATGTTTTTTCTGTCTGCTGTTAACATCTAAAATTTAAAACTCATATCATAGTTAATATTTATAACATAATAAATAGAAAGCCTTGTGAACTTTGGGTGTAGTATTTACATTTATGTTTTTTTCTACCACTGGCATATGAAATACAGCTACCTTACCAGTAAGAAAGCATGGTACAGCCAGAGGGACTGAGAGTAGTGTTTTCTGCCCACCAGTATGGCAGCTGTTGGAGACTGTGACCTCAGTAATGAGTGTGCAATGAATGTGATGAAGATTACCGTGAAACTGAATGTTCTGAGCAAGGCCTTATTTTCTCATGACATAATACAGTATTTTTGTCGCTTATCCAAATATATATACACCTGTAAATATCTGTCAGAGCCAGACAGGCAGACGCCATCTAACTCAAACTGTGAGTATCAAACTGTAGAATATTTCATATATTTCAAATAGTTAATTAGGCATGTGCTGCTTTTTTTCAGAGCCAGTGTTTGCTGAAGCCTTTTGTGATGCTCCGTGTAGCTATGTGATTGTGTTGATTTATGTTATGGGAGATCTGCTCCAGTGGATTTGAATTTGAGGTATAGCCGACGCACCTGAGCAGCTATGTTATCTCTGCTTGTTATTCTAGCAGGTCTCAGCTTAACACACCGGCCCTCCAGCCTGACCTGAGCTGTATTTGTCAAACAGGGTTAATCACAGTAGGCAGCATGGGGAGCAGAGAGCTGAGTGCTGATCTGCACATGCTCTCCTCGGTCAGCAATACCCATTTATGAGCTGATTTATTTTTTGACATCACAAATATATCAAGAAAAAAAACCATATCATCAGAATAAGCTGAATAAGTAAAGAGTTTTATTTTAAATAAAGCCATTGTTAACTTCTGCATTTACTACCTGTGATTCCAAATACAGCTGTCTTTTTAAGAAACAGACATTTGTCATGAACCAGGCCAGGGGTCTTGTTGTGAAAGTCCCAGAGAAAATAGAGAGGTGTTGTTTTTCTGTCCACTGTCTCTAATAATATCTCTGTGAGTCAATGAGCAGCATGGGAGCTCATGTGTTACAGCACCGCGGTGAGAGGCCGTGGGCCGGGGCTTCAAACACTAGACGTTCTGCTTCATAAAGGCTTTGTCTCCTGGGATGACTCCGAGTTGAGAAGCTCATCGCGCTGTACAGGAAAGGCCTGAGAAATCAAAGAGCCAGGCCAGCAGAATGGTAACGAATCATTAGTGAACAGAGGAGAGACGAGGTCATTTGCTCGACAGGCTGCTCTTTCTGTGACACTGCTGCTGTTGTTTCTTACGTGTAGTTGAAGTTAGATGTTTTTGTTAGATGTGCTTGAAACTGGTAAAAAAAAAAAAACAACAGCCCACCTTTGATATTATTTTAAGAATACATGGAATAAGAACTCTCTTTTCTGCCTTGTCCCTTTTTCATGTGCCCGGCTTTAATGTTGTCCTTGTTACCCTGCAGAGCTCCATCTATACCTTTTGTGCCTGACCCCACTGGTGACATCTCGCATGCATAACGGCTTCCTAACTCTCCTGTTGGCTTTGAACAAACATGAGAGGTGGTGTGGGCCAGCTTCCGTCCATTCTCTGATAAATCAAATGGCCGGTCCATTGGTGCAGATGTCTGCTGAATGGAGCAGACAGCGACCCGTCAGCCTTAGAAGTGCCTGGTGGGGTGGCGGTGGACCTCATAAATCACTTCATAATGGATCATTTAGGAAGTCAATAAATGGACAGGGAGACCGTCTGCACAATAGGCCCTGTGCTTCACTTATCACCTAGCGTGTGTCTTCCTTGGCCTTGAAGGTCAGAGGTCAGCCCGGTTTTGGGATCCAGCATAATCTGCTGGTGGGTTGGGGTGTGTGTGTGTGTGTGTGTGTGTGTGTGTGTGTGTGTGTGTGTGTGTGTGT
>JBAJHX010000076.1:4572167-4595548 GCA_037176925.1 Amniataba percoides | reverse complement strand
CAGCATAATCTGCTGGTGGGTTGGGGTGTGTGTGTGTGTGTGTGTGTGTGTGTGTGTGTGTGTGTGTGTGTGTGTGTATGTGTGTATGGTTGCTGTCAGTCCTTTGGGTGTTTTCATTGAGATGTAAGACGTCAGACTGAGCCTGGCTATTTAGAAAACATAAACCGTGAAAAAGATTATTTGAAGAAAATAATCCCTTATTCATAAGCCAAAACCAACGTTTCGCCTCACGGTTAAGTTGGTTTTATTTATTTTTCCAAAAGGGACTTAATACAAATGTATTGAGGCTCTTGCCCAGCGACGCTGATCTGTTTTGATGTTCCGGATAAAATGTCCGTCAGCAACCTCATGCACATTATAAACCGTAGCATCTTTTGCATTAGTTAAGAGGCCACAGTGGGGGGAATGTGAATGACGCGTTGTGTTGCATAGGTGGAGCACTCTGGTTTGTTTACCTGCCTTGTTTTTAATAACTGTCCCCAGATACGGGAGGCAGGCGAGGCTCGGCGGCAGAAATGTACACAGAAGTGAGGGGAACGAATCGAGACCCCGATGGGGCCGTAACAACAGATGTTCCAGATGCAGCTGAGTGTCAAATGATGCCTCAGGTCGCATTATCATCCATCCTCCATCTCTTCATACCTCAGTGGCAAGTCCCTGGCACCCCGTCTCCTGGAGCTGGAGGCATCTGGGCACATGAACTGCTCTGCTATGTAATTGTGCATGAGTAGGTTGCTCTTTTTCCACAGTGTAAAATGAAGGATACATTGAAATATTGAGCTTGACAATTGCCTAGACCTGTTGAAAAAATGCTGATGCCTATATAGGTGAATGTGTAGAAATGTAATGTGGAAGATATTTTCCAGTTCAGAAATCATACTTACTCTATTAGTGAGCATTGATGTGCAATTCATTAAAATTCCTCCAGTAGGCGCAATTTCACAGATTTGCCGCTTAGTTTGCAGTGATTTAAAATACCTCTAATCTCAGTCTATAAAACTATATGTTTTTTATCCAAGAGGGTGTTAAAAACTAATGATAAAATGAATGATCTCATGTGTTCTTGTAGTTGTATTGGCTCTTATAGGTCTCTGCAGACTGTAGGGCAGGGTATCAAAATGAAAGCAGCCCCAGGCTTCAATGTCAAACCTCCCTAGACTGATGCATACTGCACCAGGGACACCGCTTATTAAGAGCACAAAATATAAAGGACATTTTACAGCTGGATACGGTTTGGTACAAAATCGGGCAACCGTTCATTGTGAAAGTGGTGAGAGAAAACAAGGAGATATTTTTTAGTGCAGATAACTAAGTACACTTACTCAAGTACTGCACTCATTTGAGGTAGGCCTACTGATATTTTACATGGGTATTTACATGTAAATCATAATAAAATGCTTCCTAATGCATCAGTAATGATAATCTAATATGTGATAGTATAACAATCAGGGGGCATTTTTCTCAGTTGTATTCTGAGTTATTACTTTTATTTCTGATACCATAAGTTAAAATACCAATTTGTTAAAATATACTTTATTTGCATTTCTGTCCAACCGCTTCGTGTGTGAATTAACACAAATAATAAAGGTTTCTCTGCTGACTGTAAGCTCCAGCACTGGATACACTGGATAGTGTTAATATATTTAAATTTAGATGGACTTTATAGCCTTTTTTAAACCTTAGTATGCTGGTGTAAATTACTGATAACGTGTCTGCCTTAAACTTACCTGTTAAATGCTTTTTCCTCACTGCTCCCATGACATGAGCTCCTCATTTACGACGTGCCTTAGCAGTCTCATTGATGTTTCCTCCGTGCTGTGAAACCTATAATTAGTTTTATCGCCTCCTGACCACCCCCCTCCTCCTCCCCCCTCCCCGTGTGTCCCGCGGCCTCTCTGCCCCGCTCAGGCCGCCCCGCAGCACCTGCAGGCCGGCGGCGCTCCACGCAGGCGGCCCCTGACCTCCGGACTGTGCGGAGCAGACATTTTACAACAGGTTGTATCTGCGAGCACCACCAAAAACATTTCAATCTGTATTATTCGTTATTTGGTGGTATTATGGCTGTGAAAAAAAATCATTTTAAAACCTCAGTGTCCAGCAAATATTATGTCGGCTCTAAATGAAATAGCTACATGGATAATAAGATAGCCTAAATGATGTAGAATTACTTAAATTAAAAGCGAACACATTTTATGAAGCTCTTTTATGCTTTTATCAGCATTAAATAAATCATCTTTGTCAACTTTTTTCGCCTTGAAGTTAAGCAACTAACTTAAAATTAATTGTCATGATTGTAAAGACGCCATCTTGTATTTGAGCTTCGTAATGAAGTAAATATGTTTTGGCACCGGCCAAACAAACAACAGCAAAAAAACCCGTTACACCCAATTAGCCTGCGTTTAAAGGAGTGGAAACGTTATTTAACCTTTGACACGTTTACAAGCCATTAAACAGTCAGAGGTCAGACCCCCCCTCTGAGCCCGGTGTCCACTGAAATGAATCATCAGGGTACATTTCCCTTTGTATCGTGACAGCCACAAAATCCCAAAGCAGACTCTTTTTTTTCTAACGAGATTAACCTTGACAACAAAGCATTCCTCACAGGACTTCACATAGGAGATGGAAATGTCCGCGCTGATAGGAGCCGGAGACTTTCCTAAAATATCCGCCGACTGTCCCATTACAGATGATCCATGATATCCTTTTAGGGGAGAAGGGAAATGTAAGTGCTCTCTTTTTCCACTTTGTGTGACATATGTCATATTTTCTGGGAAGTAAGGTTGTGAAAACACACATTTTAGAAGTTAGGTTAATTAAACACATTTTTAACCAAAGGCTTTCTGCAATATTATGATATCAGTGTTTTTTGTTATTAATAATGTCAAATATGATTAAATATATAATAACTTATAGTTATTATTATTATTGCTTTTTATTATTATCAGTTAATGGTTTTAATTTATTGACATTTTTAATGAAACATCTTGCACTAGAATAATAACTTTTGAATGACCTCTTGTGTCAGATACTGCTCATGGATCAGTGTCTGCAGTGTGACTACAGCTACATGGTTTTATCAAAACTAGGAGGGAAGTGTGTGTGGAAGTAGGAAGTATGGTGGATGACTGTTTCTGTGCATTTATTTTTCCAAAGAGCCAGGTGCAGATTTCAACATTTGAACTGTAGTGTTGTCCAATGTTTAGACAGCCTCTAAGTCCTGACTGCCAGTGACTGCAGCAGCGGTGGACACCTCAGCCGAATTCAGCGGGGCGAATCCGGTCGGAGAAACCTGAACAATGCTATCAGTGAGGTAAGCTTATTTTTACCCTCCCCCTTCAGCAGTGCAACAGCAGACAAGGATTTGAATGGAAGACTTGCTCAAAGACTGTTTTTTTTTTTTTAGGAATTACAAGAATTTAATGTTTATTTTACAGATACAGAACAGTCATTCTGCTTCATTTATTTACTTTGAATTGCTGTAAGTCAGTGCCATGGTACAAGCTTCTCAGAGCAGCTCAAGATGTTCAGAATGTTTCAAAACCAAATCTCGTATTATTTTTTTTTCCTCGAACAAAAACATTTCGATGTGTTTCGACACCCTCTCTGATGAGCTCAACATGCAAACATCTCGTCTACCTAGAAGGTTGCTGGACTATATAACATATGGCTTTTTTGAAAGCAATAAAAACAAGGCAAATCAAAAAGTGCATCCAACACAAAAAAAAAAAAGAAATCAATTCCAGTCTGTGATCAAAGTTATTGTCCGTGTTAAGGAGAGGTCCCTCCTGTCTCCTCTGTTTGCTGGCTCAATGTCTGCACCGCTCAGGTAAGAGGTGCCCTTTTGTGGAGCTATTGCCATTTGGGTTCAAAGGTCAAAGCAGACCTCTTCAAGGACTCAGAGCAGGTGCCCGTGCTTGACGCAAAGATTCATTTCCTTTAAATAAATACGGCAGGGTTTATCCAGCAGAAAGGAGTTTCAGCCTGTGAACGCACCCTGCAGGTTGCGTAAACCATCAACAGAAGGACTGTGTTGCCTTTCCTGCCTGCCTCCATTCCCACAGTGCTGCACGCTGTTAGCCCTGATGGACGCCAGTCATTATCTGGGCCCGTAGTCATAGTTAGAGGGGCCACTGGTGGCCGAGTACATGTTAGCTGTGGCAGGGTTCATGTGGTGGTGGTACGTGTGTCCTCTGATACTGGGTAAAGGGTAGGGCGATGGCCTGGTCTTGGCGCCCAGATAGTGTTCATAGGTGGTGGGGTACTTGTAAGGGTGGTGGTGCAGGGTGTCCGGAGGCAGAGGGTGGGGGTCCGAGCGAAGGTCGTGGGGAGGACTGGGCCGGCTGCTGGTGAGTGGGACAGCATGGAGGCCTCCCGGGACGGGCAAGGCGGGGCTGAGGACCCGGGACATCAGTTGGTGAGCCGGGTCGGCGTGTATGGGCGTGCCGCTGGGGTCTCGCTCGTACTCCCGCCTACTGTCCTCTGTGCAGGAAGAGACATGAGAACAGTCAGAGTGAGCATGTGTTGTGCATACTGTGTACCAGCAAGTTGTGTATGTTTTCCCAACCAGTGAGTGTGTTTGGTTCTCTACAAACCACAAGAAACTTGTAACGGGTTCTGGCTTTTCTTCATAATGATACCACTGTTTTTGGGTTGAGGCCAGAAACTGTTTGAACTGCATGGTGATATATAATAAATCCTCACTCCGCAATTGTAACATCCCCAAAATCAGATGTATTATATTATGTCCCATATAATCACTAAATAATAAAAGTCTGCATTGAGACCAAGGAAAACTATTGAAATATGAATGATCTGTGTGTGTATATGTATTGTACCTAACATATGCATAATTTACACATTTCATTCAAAATGTTGCACAGTAAATTCCTACAAAGAGCTTTTCAATAGGCTAGAAACCATAGTTATAAAATTCCTTCAGATGAATTAGAAGCTTTTTAAGCTGACGTGAAACTCTTAAGTAAAAAAATATTTAATTGATGAATGATTATTATCAAACTAATAAATAAACTACTCATTCATTTCAAGACAAACTATTTTTATTGCAGTTTTTACTGTGCTATGAGACGGAGGTCAATGATTTAAAATCATAGGAACTTTTAATGTGACAGCAGTGAATGACACTGACTGCCTTATATTTGATCAAAAGCCGTAGTTGGCCTGAAGCTGCAAATGCACTTCTGTGTTTAAGTTAACATGAAATTAAGAAAGAATTAGGCGAAATGTGCCAACAATTGAAATAAAAATATTTCATCTAAAGACTGAACAACTTAACATGACTATGTTTCATGTTTGATAGCAGGCATGAATTCTGAAACGAAACAAAGAGCGAGCTACAGACCTTTCTCTGTGCCGTTCTGCTGAGTGGGAGATGACATTGGGTTTCTTGTTCTGGCAAAGGCACTCATTATTGGCAGAGAGCCTGGCCTGTGATTCCTGGGCCTGGAGCAGGGAGAATGGATTCGGTTACACACTCATTTAATGAATGTCAAGGGCACAATTTCTATATTATATATTAAAATGATGAATGCACATTTTAAGAGTTTACACTGATGCATGTAATGAGCATTTACACATTGACAGGCACCCATTTTACAATGAATGAAAAGTGAAGCAACCTATTACATGACTCAGATTGGCCCGTTCTATAAAAATTGTCAAAACCTCCCATAAACGTCAGCATTATCACATCAGTCAATGCTTTGAAGAAAAAAGAACAAGTAATTTGCAGAGCTGGATGAAGAGCATTTAGAGTAGGTCTCTGCGTTGGTTTCGACTGCCTGAGTATACCAGATGGGTGGAGTTTACTCCATTGTGACAATTACGAGAGTGTCTGGTAATTTGTAAATGACAGAAGAGCACAGTCGATTGACTTTCAAACAATATCCTGTGATTTCTAAACTTTGTGGCACTCATTGTGCTCTTTTATGTGGCAAACTCCACCCCTCTGGCACCTGTGTGAGATAAAACAAACAGCAAAACTATTCTCCCTTCCATTTGCTGCTTCCTTACATTTTTACACCATGTGGAAACATGCCAATAGCACTGTGTTGTTTGAGTGTGAGCGCTCACCAGTCCTCTGGGTCACAGTCCCTGAAGCCCTTTGCAAAGGGGTTGCTGGCTATCTTCAGCTGCGTGATCTGAAATCCAGAGTACAACATTAAACCTCAGCGCTGCATACTGTCTCAATCCTGTTAGTTGTTGCAGTACTGTTAGACAGAACAACTGAAAGTTTTAGACAGAGAAACTGTCTTTGAAAAAAAAAAAGTCCCTTTTGAGCACACTGCTGTCTTTAATAAAATATGTAACAGTTACAGGTCTGTTTTTTCAGGCCCACAGCACCCTGCCCATTCAGTGTTATTTAAAACACAAGTGAATTCATAGAAGTCCCCGTTCATACAGGGCTCCTATTGTTTCAGACAGTGTTCACTTCTCAAGTCTTCTGTATCATTTATAGTAGCCCACATAAAGGCTCATGTGTAGGTTCCTGTCCAGGTCATACATTATTAATCATCATAACTTCATTACTCATCATCAGCATTATTAGTTAGTTCACTTCAGATAAATGATATCATTTTCAGCATGTCATGAACTGTCTCACTGTTCCCATGGCGTGGAAAGAGTTAAAACCTTCACAGAAAATCAGACATTTAATATCTAATATTGTTATTTCATGTCGCCATGTGCTCTCAGGAATATTCCCATCACAGACACGCACACTCCTCACCACCTCTTAATTACTGATAGGAAGTGAATTTGAATGTTTGGCTCGTTCCGAGTCTCTCTGAATAAGCGATGAAGGTTAAATTTGAACGGACGACGGGAACCAGAGCACACAGAGACTATCCATAAAACTGCTGATAGGTTTTATCATTATACATCACTGCTGATCAGTTTTATCTTTATACATCACTGCTGATCAGTTTTATCTTTATACATCACTGCTGATCAGTTTTATCTTTATACATCACAGCTGATCAGTCGCTGGTGCTTGTTCACAGTGTAGCCCGACGGTCTCAAAATACGCTTTAAATGTTGCCTGGTGTATTAATTGTGCAGTCTGAGGAGCTGTGTGCTGTTGTTTCTGCACGTCGTGTGAAGGTGCTGAAGTTTCTTACCCGGTGGTTCTGATACGCGGTGACCGCCGTGAAGCGAGTCTCCTCAAAAACAAAGGTTTTGTAATTTTCCTCGGCATATTTCTCGCTGTCCTTGCGGGGGTCCACATAAACCACATGAAACCTGGGCTGGTAGCGGTGCATGGAGTTCAGGATGATCTGCAGAGAGCAGAGGATTCATCAGCACAGACGCACGGAGCTGCACTGCGCTGCAGGCCTGAAACTAATAATCTAACAACGAATGATCCCAACGTTTTATGGAGACTGATCATTAAGATTTCGCACAGTAATAAATAAGTGTTGGTTAGATTTAATTTAATCAAATGAAATAATGCACCAAGAGATGCACTTTAATTAATTTTACCTATTAATTACAATGATTATATTTATTAAATAGCCTATAATAAACCCTTTCATGCAGCAGCTTTAGATAGAAGCAGGTTTGATAAAGGCTTCCGTGAAATGTGCAGACATTAAGAAATGTGACAGTTTGCTAAATACATAAAAGTCATCTGATAGAAAAACACCACTGCAGTTCACATTTTAAGGCCTGAACATGGAGTAATAATGACGGTTTAATTCTGATTAATCATGTTCAGTTAATCGTGGCCTCACAATCATTATTTTCTAAAAGACTCCTATAAACTCGAGAAGCTCCTGTTGTCTTGCTGGTTTCACAGCTAACGCAGAGGTGGAGCTGAAATCATTTCCACTGGTGAAATATTTCACCTCCCTGCCGTCGGTTTTGGAGGAAAGCCGTCGTGCTGTGCCATTTGTGCCGACTGAAAATAGGCGTTTGGCGACAGCAGACTATTAGTCAAAATCTCCAACTGTACTGCTGTGAAATGACTCGGATCAATCAGCCTGCGGCTGAGCAAACACTCTGCCTCTCCTTATCAGCGATAATCCTCCTTCTGGGACTAATGTGTCCAAACGGAGACTTTATAGATAAGTTTGATGTGTTTCTCAGCTTTTACTCTGTCGGTAAAATCCACAAAACTAACTTTGGTGCAAAAAAAAAAAAAAACCAAAAAAACCTCTCATTATATTCAGTTTAGCTTCTGTATATTTTTCCCAAGTGATTTTCTCCATTAGTCTTTGACGTGCATTTCTCTGCGGACTTACGTGTCCATTGTCATCCAGCAGGTTGTTGGTGAGCTTGAGTTTGTCAAAAGAGACGATCTGCTTCATCCACTGCGCTCCTTTGGCCGGAGAGTCCGGGTGGTAGTGGACCCGGCCCGGCGTGGCGGGGTCCGCCTTACCGGCCACCAGCCACGACGAGCTGTGGAAAGCATACCTGAACCAACACAGGGGTGAAAACCGGATTAGACTGGAGCTCACATTATCACTTTATTCACTTTGATTAAAGCCTCCTGCCGGCGCACAAAGTGTCCACTCACAGTCTGACATACACTCTGACAATCCACTGTATTTCAGTGTAATGACATTTAAAGCCGCCTACTGTCAGCATACGGTCTCTAACGTGTTTAGGACATAAACAGGGTAATTTAGGAAATATTTGAAAAATATTATTTTCTAAACATGTGCAATAATAACACATATACTTTCAAACATATCTTTATTTATCCCATGCATTTATCCTGTGGTTTTCTGTAGAAGAACTGAAGAGCACAGTGTGTGTTGTGCAGCTCAGTTAGAGCTCAGAGCTGCGCTGTTTCACGGCTCCGTCCTGACAGATGTGTTGCAGCCGTGTGAAGACATCCTGAAAAAGTTACCTGTAGCGTTTGTCGTCTACAGGCAGGAAGTCCATCAGGAGCATGTAGTCTGCCATGGGATCCATCCCAAATATTTTCACTTGGAAAGTTGGAAACATTCTCCTGGCAAAGAAAAAAAAAACATTGGGCCACTGTTAAATCCAGCCTTCAGTCGGCTGCTATTGCAGTTTTCATGGCTGCACATTTACTTTTTATGCCCCTCTTTTTAATAAAGTGTGTGTGTGCGTGTTTCTGCGGACGCTGCTGTTTAAATGACTTAATTATTTGGATTTCGTCTGAGCAGCCAACAAATGATTTTCGGCAGCGTTTTTTTTCTCTTCAGTAAGCCGTGTTTGCGGAGCCGTGCAGCTCCAGACCCGCAGACTTAATCTGCCCGAGCAGACTGACGCATCAACACATCCGAGGTGACGCGACGCAGCGCGCGCGGAACCGGATCAGACCCTCCCTGATCTGAACGGGACTTCGGCTTTGTTGCCTTTTGTGATTTCTGGCAGGAAATATTTAACTTCTCTTCTGCTCCTCTGATGGCTTCCAGACACACAAAGTCCTACGCTGATGTGGAAACACACACGGGCTTTATTATTTTTGTGTGGCACCGAGAGAGCATTTTATCATTCTGCTTAACAACAGAATAAGAATATGCAGATTTTTATGATAAAAGTCTCAGAGGCAGCTTGTCCTGCACGCTGACACGCCGTGACCTTTATTCATTCATCCCACTCTTTTCTCTGCTAACTTGGATTTGCTCTGTGAGAAGTTGTTTCCCTCCAGATCACTACACAGGACAGATCCACCCCCCCACTCCAAGATCATGTGAAAGTGGAGTAATCCGCAGTCAGTGAAAGGGATCCTAAAATCAACGCTCAATTAGCGTCAGTGTTGTGGCTAGGTGAGGCTGAAGGAGCTTTTAAAGTGCTCTGCTGCGGATCTCCTTTCTGCTGTCAGGGGGGCGCAGAGCCGAACCAGCCCTTACTTTCAGGATTAAATCAGCCTCCTCACGCCTCTTTATATTAGCAGAATACAGAAACACTCGGGAGGGCAGGACTGGCTGCAAATACAAGTGTATTTAATGTTAGAGTAACACTGCATTGGTTCAGAGGTCAAACACAGACACACACCGTTCAGTTTAAGTTTGTAAAGATGATGACCTCTAATGCGTCTAAAATGTGGGAGTTAAAATCGACCAATCACATCTCTTTGAATAAACCATTAGTGTTTTATTATTATTATTGTTGTTCAATTTAAAACATTAAAAGATTTTAGCGCGTTCATCTAATTTATTGAAGCAAAATGGATTTTCGTGAGGCTGAAAGAGAAAAGGGCGGGAGACACTCCTGTAATGAGGAATTAATGAAAAAGGTAAACACGTGTCTAGGCCCGGATAAAAACAGGACCTCCACACTGTAGAGAGCGTGAAGGACGTGAATGCGCTCACATGTGGAGCCTCTCACATTAAAGGCACAGACAGTCAGGGTCTTTCTTACTGGATCTATAAAACGCAGCAGGATCAGATCAGCACGGTGTTTACAGCTGACACACACACACACACACACACACACACACACACACACATACATACATCCTCAATCAAGCCTGCGTGTGTTTGACTTCGTCTGTAAAAACTGCTCTCACAGCGTGAAATTAAACATTATATTTTATGATGCAAAGCAATGTTATGTCAGAGTTTAATTCAATAATTTAATTAATCCACTACTAAAAATCTATGTAGGCCTAATTTTAGGCCGTAATGTGTAAAAAAAACAAGCTGATTTCTGTGAGCTATTTTACCAGTCTGCACCCATAAATATGTTATAACACGTTTAGATTCTTATAAATCTAAAGTAAGAAAAATAAATTAAGCCACAGTGAAAAAAGGTAAGTTCTTTATAAACGCCAGTAGAAAAATGAAATAATTTTTTTTTTATTTCACGCACTTATCCGTATTTGTTTAGGAATAATTTGCAATGAGATATATTATAAAATAAAAATACAGAAACTTAAATGTCTGTCCTGCATATGTGATTTGCGTCATTAAATGCTGAAAAACCTTTAAACCACACACATCAAAACGTGCGTGTTTTGATGGCACGCCTAGTCCTTTAGACAACGAACATTATATATATATATATGTTTGTGTGTGTGTGTGTGTGTGTGTTAGATTTGAGTCTCATTGCCGACCGAGGAGAAAAAGTGTCCGCGTTAAAGCTGAGCTCACCTGCCGGCCTTGGTGACGATCATCTCCGTGCCCAGCTGGTTGAATTCGTCCCACAAAGCTTTCATCTCCAGCTGCACGTTAATGTTGGCCACTTTGGGGTTTTTCTTCACGATGCTTTTGCTGTTCGGTGTGGAGTTGGAGGACGACGAGGAGCAGTTGGGAGTCCCGCTGTCGCTCGGCGGGGCCTGTCCCGGGTTTGAGCCCGGGTAGCTGTAGCCGTGCTGGGCGGCCGGGCAGGGCTCGAAGTGGGCCTCATGCTGGCTGTAGGGGTCCCCGGGGGACGGAGAGAGGTGGTAGCCCCCCGGCGTGTTGAGGCTGCTCAGGCTGCTCGTCGTGAAGGCTGCAACATCGCAAAAATGGGACAGCTGCGTCAGCCACGGGCTGGATATGGCTGAAATCATCCCAAAAAACTGGTTTTACTAAATGTGCCGTGCGCTGTGAGTCGGTTATAAGACAGATAATACGAGCAGAAGCGGGGCTTGGGGGTGGGGGGGGGGCTCCAGATGAGGATGTCACGGACAGACGCGCCGCTTTCGGTTTAAAAGTTTCCGTCTCGGCTGCTCGTTAATCCCCGAGGTCGCATCCACTGCCAGCATGCTACAGTCTGCCTGATCTAAAACACAAAACGTCCGAATAGCGACGAAATGTTTCCAAAAAAAAGTGAAACCGGAGTCCGGACGGGCTGCTTGTGTGCGCGCAGTGAGCGGCCTCTGCGCGCTGCTGCTCTCTGCTCCACTGCAAGCCAGTCTCCTCTCTTATCTGACGCAGAGGGCCTCCCCTTTGCGATAAAACCGGTTCTTATTTCTATTTAGATAAGGAACTGCAGGTAATGTGCCTTTTCCTCGCCTTGGGACGAGACTGATTGACAGAGAAGTGCGCCCCTTTTTAATGGGCTTTCCGGCACCCATTTAACTTTTTGGATAAGGGTATCGCCCACATCACCCCCCCTCCGTTAGCAAACAATAGAGGATCTGGTCCGGCAGTGTAAACGGTTTACAAGGTAAACACACACTGATTTGCATGAACAAACAAACAGGCAGCAGGTGACTGTTGCCTTCTCGTTATTGGACAAATATGTGGATGGTATGGATATATACCTCCTCCACCCCCACAGAGCTGGAAATGCACTTTTTTTGCTCTGTTTTTACCATTACGCACGGGGTGCCCGTGTGAACCCTCCTCCTCTTGGCTTCATTTTCAATCTCTGTGATCCTGACCACGAATTAAAGCTGACTCTTTGTCCAGCTCTTTGGGGTTTTTCAATGGAGAGCTGTTTTTTTTCTTTCCCTCTCTGGCTGATTTGAATACAGACTTCTCCCTGCTGCTGATAACCGGGGGCTCGATTTGCATTATTTTTTTTACATAGTGGTTCAACTGTGTCAGAATTTATTTTTTCAACATTGTTTCACTCATGCATTCAAAACAACGCGCACACATGAGTTTTCTTTTTTTTTTTTTGGCGCTGTGATTTCAATTGTGCGTTTTGAAAAGTGTCGATTAACCGAACAGATCCGAGGGCGCTGTGTAATTTCGGGTGAGATGAACACATGCTACAGCAGCTCTACGGGCATCAAAACACATTTACCTTCCATTTCCCGGGTGACAGTGCTGTAGTGCATTTTAAAGGAACTGTGGTTGTGCAGGTCTGGCTTGTCCAGGCCGGCGCTCTGTTTGTCAAACGCGGCGTTTCCTGCTTGTTCTGCAGCCGAAATCAGAGAGGCAATACTGAAAGCATTAGCCTTTGGAGAGAGGGGACCGCCGTCGTCCATAGGCAGGGGCTCGAGTCGGGAAAAGCCGTCCCTCCTCCTCCTCCTCCGCTTTCCAGCCGCGCAGAAAGCAGGAGAGGGCTGCGCACAATGCAGAAGAACATGCGCCAAAATGGGGATTTCACATTCCGCCACCGGCGCTGCGCGGGTGAGACTCAGTCCGGGTAGGCTGTGCTTTAAGTATTCCCACGGCCGCCGCGAAGTCGAGAAAAGCTCCCCGCTTCTCGGACTGAGCTGGTGGAGCCCGAAACTCGCCCCGGCGTCAAAAGCCAGCTCATCCGCAGAGAGCAGAGGCAGAGAGCTCGCCCTGTTTCTCCTCCGGTCGCTGGCGGGGTGGTGTCATCTGAGTCCTGCCTTGAGGAGAAGCTACTGCTGCTACGAGAATGTCAAAAGTGAGCGAGATCCACGCCTCCCCTGCACCACCAGGAAAAAAGTGTCTGCGCTCTGCCCGGGATGTTTTATTTCAATAAGACCGTGTCAGTCATTTGAATTCAGCTCCAACGTCATGGCCATGTCCGGCTTCAAAGTGCGCCACTTTTCCACTAAATTATGGGCCTATATATGCGCGTACATATCTGAGCTGTCCAAACCCAGAGAGGGCTGCTGCTGACCGAGCTGCTCTGCAACTTCAGGGGGCTGCAGCGCAAAATAAAACTCTCTGAGACAGCAGTGTCCTCTGAACAAAGTTAGGAGAGCACACATGAATAGAAGTTAATTCACCTGATTTACTTCACCTCCAAATATCTCCCCAAGTCAAGCAACACGCAGAAGCTAGAACATTGTTTTTATTTCTAACAAATAAGAAAATACGCATCCAAGCAGTGACGAAATGGAAAGTGAAAGGTGTCAGGTGTTTGTCTTTATTTAAGGGATGATGATTCACCAAACATTCGCGCCGGCCATCCACCCGTGACTTTATTTATTTGTCTATTGAGTAATACTTTCTCTGTTATCCCTGCTCCACAGCTCACTGCCTCCTATAGACTTCACCGCACACAGAAAGACTCTTTTCAGGGCCACACGCCCTCCGCACGGCTCTGCAGACCCGAGCTGGACTTGACCTCTCAGCTTCTCATCGCGCAGCCACCGACAGATGCGTTTGGTCGGTGGGAACATAGTAGCTGATAGTCTCATTTACACCGGAGCCAGTGAATGAAGTGTGAAGGCAGCGGCGGGCTCCTAATGGGATAAAGCAGTTAGAGGATTAGCCCTATTTGTTTTGGATGTTTCTCCATGGGAGGCAGCGAGCACAAATAAACTACTGCAGTCTGTTGTTTAGGGCAAATATTTAGACGGACACATAGATAGATAGATGGATGGATGGATGGATGGATGGATGGATGGGCAGTGCTGTGTGTTCATAAAATGAAGACAGTGCGCATTGGTTGCTCCATAAAAGAGACGAGGCGCGGCGCAGAGTCCAAACCAGTGTAAACCATCTCCCGGATGGTGTGTCCCTCCCTGCCTGTTTTATCAGATATGATGCCATCGATACCGACTCACTTCATCATTGCCAAGTCGGAAGCGTCCTTTGTAAATACTCAGGTGATAACAGACAAAATACAGGAGCACATCAAAAATGGGAAGAGACTGTGTTGGAATTCGCTCGCAGGCCTCAGCGGCGGCCAAAGAGCAGCGGAGAGGAAAGACTGACTTTTAGGCGCAGTGTCAGGAGGGAAAAACATCCTCTGTATTAAACAACGAGGTGCATTTCTTCCCCCACGAGAAAAGAAGTCGCAACACTTTAAAATTGCAGTGAATGTGAGGGAAGCTCCTGAGCAAAATTCCTACAATTATTGGAAAAAATAAATATCGATGCAAATTTTGAGACACCACAGGAGTGAGAGTGCAGTTTCTATTTATCACACAAAAGGAAATGGGCGATGAATTATGCAGACAAAGAAAATCTCTGCAGTGTTCTATCAGTAACACCACGGAGGGGTAAATCTTTCCATAAAAAATATCTGTAAACTTACTGTGAAGAAACAGGCGCATTTGAACGTCGCACGTGTCACTACCATCCCATCACACTGATTTTTCGTTCAAACGTTCAAGCTGCTTTAACAGGAGAAACATTTTTCATCTTATAAAATGGAGTTTTGATGCTGTTTTTACGCACGTCCTCGACTTTCCCCCCTCACTGTGCAGGAGTGTGTGCGCTGCAGAGTGAGGCACGCTCGGCCCGAAGGCTGCCAACAACCAGACAAAGTGAGCAAAGTATGTGAGCAGCCCTCACTGATTAGAGGATACAGGCCCTGAACACCGGCTCCTCCGGCTCTCCCTCTGACTGATGGATCCAGGACGATGTGCAGCCACAGGCTCTCCTCAGCTGCACCTAATCACATCATCTGCGCTTTGATTGAAAATGTCACGATGTTAGAAAGTGTTATTCCCATCCTGCCAGGGGCGGGAATTTGATTTCTGCGACAAAGTCTTATTTTTAACATCCCTGGTTTTAGTTTAGCACAAGTCACTGCCGAGCTTTTTTTTCTTTAATTGATTTGAACATTTTGCCTTGAATTTCCAGATGGACAGTGAATAAAAATGGCAACCCTCGTGCTCCACGTGTAGTTTAGGAGTCAGTTTGGTCCTGCAGATTTGGAGGCACATTAACTGCGACATTTATTTCGTTGTTTAATTTAGTGAATTAGTGCATCCACAGAATTAATCCCCTGTCCCTGATTGAGAGCACACCATTTAGTTTTCAGCATTATTAACTGAATTGAAACGGTGAAACTGCAAAAACAGTTTTATTTATTTATTTTCAGTCAATGTTGATTTTTTCACACTATTATTTTTATTATTTTACACCGGGAAAAATCGTGTCCACCCTTATTCTCATCTGTCAGTGTTATCTGCAGACGGCACAGTGACAGGCTTCTGCGGGAGGCGAACCTGTGTGCGTCCGGTGCCATTTCTCGTGCGCTTTTACGCATTTGGCATGAACACATTTCTTTTTAAAAATTGAAAAAAAAAAAAAAGTTTACAAAAACCCCGCTGCAGCTGCGTCTCAACCAGCCCTCTGACACACTGCAGTCACACCGCGCAGATCTTCTTCGTGTCTGTGGAGGGTCGGATGCTCCCGCGCTGTCCGGGAGGCCCGTGTGCTCCTGCTGCGGTTACCAGACAAATCTCCGAGCCTCACAAACTCCCGCCTCCGCCTCATTAAAGGGCGCACATCTCTTAAATGTCGCAGCTCGGCGGCTTTTATTTTGGTGTCATTATCACACAGATGTGATGAGCTCATCGGAGAATGTCTGGAGGGACCCGTGGGTGCGCGCTCCTCTCTTTCCCCCGCAGACGCACCAATAATCGGCACCGCGTCCCCATCATAATGAGCCCGTCTCTGCCACCATCGGGCTGATAAAATAATTAATTACACCCCCCCCCTTTCATCATTTCACAGACGATAAATCAGGGCTTATTCCACCGATCATAAAAATAATGATTTTCACATCCACGGTGCGTGAGCGAGGCTGCAGGGAGCGAGGCGGCGCGCTGCACATATAAAACCCTATCCTGTCTAAATATTAGTCCAGATCCCTGAATAAGAAGCAGAGGAAGTGAGCAGTTGACCGCTGACAGCGGAGGGCCCGGGGTGTCCCCTCTCTCTGCGGGGCTTTAGGAAAATGCGCAGACAGTCGCAGGTATGCAGGAGGAAATATTCCGATAACTGCGCCAAAACTCACCGAGTTCAAAGAAAGTTAAATAACTTATCAATTAGAGTGGAACAGACATCACAGGAATGACCTTAATGGATCATCGGAGAGGAGATTATTGAGACATCATTGAATAATTTCTATAGCCTATTTAATATATAAGTTCTATATAAGTTCTATATAAGTTCTATATTTATTTATGTATCATGGAAATTACAAGAAAATGCGCTGGTGAAAAGTGTTCTGCTGGGCTTTAAATAACACCAAGTACAGATTATATCATTCCAATATAATTACATTTAATTTCCTTATAATTGAACGCTTTCTTTTACGAGTAGTCCAGGATGTAAAATATAAACTGGGCACTATTTTTTAGGTGTTTCTCTCTTGTCTCTCTCCGTGCAGGTGCAAACAGTCTGCAGGACGAACGTGTGAATGGCCTCATTCACTCCTCCGCTTCAAAAACGTCCAAGCTCCTTTCCCGAAATGAAAAGTCCACATCAGCGCGAATACTAATTGATAGTTTTTCAGCGAAAACGTCCAAACATTTTACCACAGTGATGAATATTTGCCCGACGTCTATCAGTATTTGTTTTTCCTTATTTGTAATTCCACTTCTGTCATCTGTCACAGAGTTGTTAGTTGGATATTTACAAGTCTTATTTTTCCGTGGCCGAAGAAATTGCCATACGCGAATAAATGATATAGGAAAGAGATGATTAGAGTGCAGACTGGGTTTATTTGTGCGCAGGGTCACAGCGGGGTAGATTACCGCTGATGGGAGTTTGTGCTCACATTGTGTTGCAGATGTTTGCAGAGCCGCAGTGTCCTTCAGTGGCCCTCAGTCATGCGTAAAGGCGACCATGCTACAGTAATCCTATAGTCAACTTCAGGAGGTGCAGAAATAATAGAGGCATCACAGTAAAGCTACAAGTCCTTACATAAATATTATAAGAATAATGGAATAACATAAGTACCATTAAATCACTATAAAGTTACCATAAATCTAGTCTAGTGTGCATCGAAAATATTTGTATGATTTTAAATTTAGGTGAGATCTTTAGAGCAGCTTGGTTTTATTATTTCATCAGCTCCTGTGTTAGTCTGCACATTTTGTATGTGTAGTAGGTATTACAGGTGATTCCTCTATTTCTGGAAAAAAAATAGGGAAAATAAAAAATGAACCCAAACACATTTCCTTGTTGGCATATAAATGTATTTTCCTGTTCAGCCCTCCTCTCTTTGTATTTTGGGGGTCATCATAAAAGGACCCGTGCATAAAAAAAACACAATGGAAATGAACATAATGGCTGACCGAAGGTGAAAATCACGATTCCCTGGTGTCTGTCCCAGGAAAATTCCAACATATATATTCCCACACACATTTTAAAACACTGGAAAACAGGCTGTAGACTTAACCTTTAAATATTTCACATTTAAAGATCTCAGAGGAAGCAGGGCACATGTTTCAGAAACATTACCACACCACAATGGAACATCATGTTTAAAAATCACATAAAGACTCATTTCTGAATGTTCCTCCTGACATGACTTTTGTGTGTCTTTCAGTTGGTTTATACATCACAGCCCACAATGTGAAATATATGTTTTGTTATCCTTTCTCGGTCTTTATGGATTCTGAGGTTTGACGACTCCACTACCTGGTATATTTGTCCAAGCCGTCGTGCAGAAATAAAAAGAGACAGAGAGAGAACGGCACAATTTTCACTTTCTCCCTCCCCCTTTTGCAGTTGTCTGGGAAGATGTGTGCCACCGCTATTTGTTTATTTTGGGAAGGAAGGTCCTCTCTCCGCATATCTTCTGTGAGTTAACGAATATAGGCCTGACAGCTGCCAACTGTGCCCTTCAGCAGGCTCCGTGCAGGCCGGTCGATGCGGGCCGGCCTCGACACTCGGCTCCTCTCAGTCCCGCCGCACCTGAAGCAACGCTGTAAAGGAGAGAAGGGAACAGCCGGTTATCATACAGCTACGAGGGGAGTACTGTAAGACACAGTCCCACCTATTGTAGCATAGGAAAATGCCAAAAAAGTGTATTTCTATATTTCACCATGGCAAGAAAATGCTACATTTTTTACAGCATGTGTGGTACTGTTATATCCTGAATGTTCCTTCTAGAGTTGTTATCAGCTTTAATCAAGTCGAATTTCTCATGGAGGGACTGCGAGAGAGCAAAAACAGTTAGGAATGTCTGTGTAGGACATAGGAAGGGTGGGGAGGGGGCAGCTCCGAGTCAGATCCCTTTTCAAAATCACTTCTTCTCTTTCCCTCCCGTCTTTGTTTTAAAACTGGGAAGCTTTTAGCTTTTGAAAAGTATCCTTTCCCTATCTGTTGCGCGGCGGGCCCCAGTCGTCATCACCTCTCCGCTCCCTGCAGCCCCATTGGAGCGCCGGTAAATAGCTGGCATTCCTGCCACAAAGAACCGATGATGTGGGCCCGGGGCCTCCGTGATCTCCCCAAATTAATTAAAGGCCTTTCTTCTCTGCGAGCAGGATCCGCGGCCTTTGTCTCTCTAATACATCTTAAGCCCAGTATTAAATGCAAGGTCAGAGTCTGCGCTCATTATAAATCTGTCACTGCCTGCTTTGCTCTTCTCGGCCCGGCCCGTGATCCTGAGGAGGCTTTAGTGTAGCAGAGAAGCCATCCTCTAGTCTGGCTCTCGCCCCCCCACCTCCTCCTTATCTGCAGCCCCTCCATGCTCCCCACTGGCTTGGTATTTATTTGAATATGAGAAGGCTTGCTTGTTGTTTCTGGCAGAGGGGGCTCGAGGCGAAGATCCCACTCCCTGCAACCAGCACCACCACCACCTCATGTCCCTTAATCCCCCAACTTCTTCCATCCGTCTGTCCCCTCGATCCATCTGTCCCTCCTCAGCTGCCCTGGCTCGTTCACTCTTCACTAGGCTCTGGCTTCGTGAACTTGAACCACAGACCTGCAGTCAAAGTCCGTTACAGACAGGCCCACTGTGCATGTGTATGAGTGTGTGTGTGTGTGTTTGAGCGTATGCGTGCATATTCCATTAACTACTTTTCTGAGTGAATATTTCCTTTAAAGTCACTCTGGTCAGTGAATACACCTTTCAGAGGCTGGTCCTGTTTCTTCCTCTCTTCAACCTTCTCATTTTTGCACACCCGCAAGCTTTCGTCCGTTTGGCTAATCTGAAGAAAAGCTCTAACCTCAGGGGTTGGTGAGATGATGAATCCTACAGTAGGCCTCCAACTTGAAATTCTCAAGGTGTTTAGAGGAGTTTTAAAGTGCCAATTTGCTCTGTGACAGCGGGATGAGGAGCAACAGGAAGTAGGTGACGTGTCCATTAGAGAAGCCCCCACACCAATCCCAGACAGCAAAATTAGGGGATCGGAGGCGTGCAGGGATTTGACCTTGAGGAATGCCAATAGCTCACCCCCGGCTGGAAATGGAGACAGGAAAATGAGCTACAATGTGGCTTTTTGTTTGGGCGTACAGGAGATTTGGGTTGAGGGGGGACTGTCGGGCCTTCCTGTGCTCCTCTTCCAAGATGAAGAAGCAGGAAGTCACACAGGAGGTAAACAATGAGCAGAATGGAGCCGATACCAAGGACTGGAATTTACACCCCCATCATTCCTGTTGGCATGGCGCTGGGCCAGTTGATAATGGACACGGCGCCCACTGAACACCCGGCTTCCATGTTGCAAATATTTCCCCACCTTAGGAAATGTTTACATTCAGCGTAGCTCAGAGCAGAATGGCCTGCAGGCTTTGCTCGGTGGCGGTTTTGCTTGGATCAGCCATGTCCTGGGTCTTCAGGCTGCGCTTCAGGTCACAGATCTCGCTCTGTGCGTCTTGTCGCTCAGTCATTTGGAAAATCTGTCAAAAGTGGCTTCCACCAATCAGAGCGGGCGCTGGGCTGTCTGATACTGATTACAGCGATTCATCATGTCAGGCTCTCCCTGCCACCACATGTTTGTTTTGATCTCTTCCTCTCCAGCCCTGTGACAGTGAAAGATGAGGGACCATGTGGCTGGACCGGCACGGTGCCATGGAAACCGGCAGCACAAGAGGCGGCTATGGGTCCCAGCACGGAGCTCTACGCACAGGCCATAGCCCCAGCTCGGAGCTCCGTGTACAGGCTGGGAGAGAGCGCGCTCAGTGGGGCGTGGGGGAGATTTGCCCGGCTGGCTAATTGCAGACCTAAAAGTGTAACTTTAGGTGATGTGGGGATTAAGGCATGTTGACTTGTGTTCACTGGGGGGCTAAACTGACACTCGGTTCCCCCAGAGCGGACAGTTCCTGAAACCCCCTGGAGTTGGCTGGGGGGTCTGGGTCACATTAAGGGGGTACTGTGTGGCCTGCTAGGGCGGACCACATGACCAGCTTCTCTAAAACAAGCACTGCTGTGTCCATAATGTCAAACACTTCCTCCATCTGCATCCATTAGCAAGCTCTGGAGGTGGCGAGGAACATTTGAGAGCAGAAGGAAAACAACGGGTCCAGAGATTACATGGTCCTTAATGAAAAAGTTCCCTGACCTATTGTGCTGAAGCAGTCAAAGAATTTACTCAAGGAATCCATTCATTTTGGAAATACTGATAAGCTTTTCTGTTTGCATGAAGTAACATTTTTTCATTGTTAGAAAACACAATAGTATTCAGAAGAAATCATACACTGTTTATAACAATTCTATCTATATTAACATAAAACACATATTTAAGTACACTCCTGAAAATTTTTACACACCTTACTTTTAAACATGTAATTTACATAATAATAATAATAATAATAATAATAATAATAATAATAATAATAATAATAATAATAATAATAATAATAATAATAATAACAATAATAATAGCAACAATAATAATAATAATAATAATACTTTAAAAAAAATAAAACTTGATTTAATATAGTACAGAAACTATACCACAATTCCTTATATAATAAGTTTTTCATTCAGTAGATGTGTGGCCTTTTTATTATTCAAATTGAAAATGTACAGTAATCAAATCTTGGTTTTATTTCTGTAGTTATTTAATTAAAGTACTAAATAAATGTAATACTTTAAGATTTGTTAAATTATATGTACATGTTTCTGTAGTTATACATTATTAAGTAAAATGTTGATCACATTCATAAACAAAAAAGAAGAAGATTGAATTGGAAAAGTTTGAATTTCGGGTTCATGTGAAAATTAAATTACTTCATATCTTCCAGTATGCTAACCATTAACTAGTTTTAGAAAGCAAATCATTGAAAACACATTAAACTGGACTTGATGAATTACTTGTGTACATGTACATTAAACATATAAAACCCCATGTATTATACAGCCATGTGACATTTAACTAAATCACTAAACAAAAAATATTTTTAATAGTTTGAAAATGAAAAAAAAGTGAATGTCAGTGCTTAATGTTGGGTAAAGATGTTTTCCTAGTAAAGAGAGAGCACAGATTCTTAGAAATGAAAGAAAGCAAATGTGAGAGCATAACCTCAAGAAACAGATGTTTGATAATCCAAAATCCTGATGGCATAAATTTCTTCCTAATCAGAGAGACTTCTGTTTTCAAAATAAAACTGCGTCCACTGTAGATCCTCTGGAGCGCCTGAGTTTTACAGGCCCTGTTTGTTGTTTTTGGTCCTTCAGTGTGTCTGCCACATTTTTAAAAACACCTTTATTTACACTGATATCACGCTACCTCACCCATACTTATATAAAGGTATTTCACAGGCCCCTATTGTCCTCTCCTGCACTGGGTGGACGCAGCACAGACTAGCAGAAATCTTTTTCGTCACGCGTGTTGCAGCAACCTCCCATGTGGCTTACGCTGAGAGGGCCTAAACACTGGAGTGAAAAAAATAGCCCTTGTGTTTGGGTCTGATTTCTCAGCTCATTAATCTTGACTGTTGTCATACAGTGTGTCTCGCAGGCTGGCATATTTTCAGCCAGCTTCAATGTAATGATATTTATTAGAACATGTCCTTGCTTGCTGGATGACTCTTACCGTATCTGACATCACTGTCCTAGATACCGAGTTGTGTTTACATATGAGTAAGAGGAAGAGGGTTGGACATCAGTGTTGTTCACTTTTTTGTTTTCCCCCCTTTCCAAAGAATTATTTAGATTTAAACTTTTTGTTCTTTTTTCTGCTTAAAACCTAAAATCATTTTGACCTGCCCAGCAAAAAATCAACATGCCAAACTCATTAAAATCTATGTACATAAGAAAAAGACTAAAAACACAATTCACCATATGGACAAGCCTAATTTTTATACACAAAAAAATACTTATAGATTACACTATACTAAATAGTAGTAAACTGTACAAAATGATTAAAAATCCTCTAATTCTATTGGAGCTTAAAATCTTTTTGCCAACTTATTGATTATGACTGGCCAAGCAGCAATAATATTAAACTTCTAAATAGATATATAAAAAACAAAAAAAAACAATGAAAATGATGTTATTGTTCAAGTTAAAATCTAGACAAACCAGGATTTACTATATATTTAGCCTGTTTTTATATCTAAAATAGGGTGGACTGTAGGCAAAATAGTTTTCAGTAATTATTGCTTATTATTGTTGATTATTAGTGATCACTCCCAGTTTAGCAATCATCTATTTTGTCAGGTTAACTTATTAAAACAAAAGGGCAGCATAAAAAACAGACTGGATGTAATGGTCACATACAATTTAGAGAATATTAATCTTTTATTGGCTGCAAAGAGAAATCATTGCCTTTCTCGCTTCCAGCGCAACCCCATGCTGCAGGTTGAGAATGTTTGGCTGAAGAGACAGTATAAGTGTGTGTGTGTGTGTGTGTGTGTGTGTGTGTGTGTGTGTGTGTGTGTGTGTGTGTGTGTGTGTGTGTGTGT